>BQNB010002794.1:0-98279 GCA_026074375.1 Tanacetum coccineum
TCAGTTGATGATTGCTACTTTATAGGGATTTTTATTTTTTAATCTTTATCTAGTTTTGCATGTATGTTTGTTCCCATATGTAAAAGCCAATGCTAATTAAATGCCCAACTATACTAATTAAATTAAAGTCAAAATGAAGTAGTAAGGGAATTTAAAATGACGAGAGTACGGAGTCATGGAAATACCTGTAAAATAGGAGGTGTTATAGTCTCCCCCGGTTAGCTGAGCCTTGTCCTCAAGGCTTAAGACGTTGTAGTGGATGAAGACGCCCGATTTGTGAAGAGATGTGGGTATTTTTTTTTGAAGGAATATTCCGGTTCCCAAGTGAACTCAGTACCTCTCCTAGAGTTCCAGCGAACCTTAACGAGTGGTATACGGCTTCGCTTTAATCAATATGTAGTCCTTCTAATGGAACAGCTAATGGTTCGTCAGAATAACATTTCTTCAAGTTAGACACATGAAATGTATTGTGAATCCTGCTCAATTCTTGAGGGAGTTCAAGCTTATAAGCAATGGATCCGATCCTTTCTAACACCTTGAAAGGTCCAACATATCGAGGGTTTAACTTCCCCCGTTTGCCAAAACGTACGACCCCTTTCCAAGGTGAAACCTTGAGCATAACCCTATCCCCGACTTGGAACTCCATCGGCTTACGCTTTAAGTCTGCGTAACTCTTTTGTCGGTCACGAGCGGCTTGAATCCTTTGCTTAATCTGGATGATTTTCTCAGTCGTTTCTTGAATTAAATCCGGACCGGTGAGTTGAGCTTCTCCGACTTCGGCCCAACAAACAGGTGAACGACACTTTCGACCGTAAAGAGCCTCGAATGGTGCTGCCTTGATGCTAGCGTGATAACTGTTGTTGTAGGAAAACTCGACTAATGGCAAATGATTTATCCAACCCTTTCCAAAGTCGATCACGCAAGCACGTAGCATATCCTCGAGGGTTTGGATGGTTCTCTCGCTTTGTCCATCAGTTTCTGGATGGTACGCAGTACTCATATCCAAACTAGTACCCAAAGCCTTTTGAAGTGATCTCCAAAAACGTGATGCGAACCTAGGGTCACGGTCACAGATGATTGAGACAGGTATCCCATGCCTCGCAACTACCTCCTTTATGTACAACCTTGCCAGCTTCTCCATGGAGTCAGTTTCTCTCATTGGCGTAAATATTGCAGATTTAGTGAGTCGGTCTACAATCACCCAAATAGTGTCTTGACCTTGCGGTGACTTAGGAAGCTTGGTGATGAAATCCATGGTGATATTGTCCCACTTCCATTCAGGTATCTTGGGTTGTACCAACAATCCCGATGGTCTTTGATGTTCAGCTTTGACCTTGGCACACGTCAGGCATTTGCTAACGTAGGTGGCGATGTCGGCCTTCATATTGGGCCACCAATATAGCTTTTTCATGTCTTGATACATTTTGTCTGAACCTGGATGGACAGAATATTTTGATTTGTGGGACTCGTGCATGATCACGGTCCTTAAATTTCCGTAACATGGCAACCAACTCCTACCATTTAAACATAGGGTTCCGTCCGCACGGGGTTCTAACCTCTCCTTTAGTAGATCCTTCCTGATCATACCTCCCACGTCTTCGTTCTTGAGATTTTCTGGTTTCTGTGCCTTGGTCTGAGCATTCAATATTTGTTTGGTATTATAATATCCACTAATTAGTCTAATATCTAACAATTAGCCATTACAAAAAATTTCTAGGAAAATTCACTCATTCAAATTATATATATATATATATATATTTATATATAATATATAATAAACATATCTTTTACTATGAAGTATGATTTCCCGAGTCGTTTTCCCAATGATTTGAGAAATTGAAACCTCGCTTGATATTGGATATTGATTTGAATGGGTTCGAAGATTGATTGAGTTTTCTATAACAAGCAATTTAAAACACTTAAAGCACTTAACAAATAACGAGAAACGAATTAACGTGGACAATTAAGCAAAATAAAACTAAATTTAACTCCTAAAAAATTGTAAACGAAATTTATAAACCTAGATAGGAAAAAGAAAATTTTAGAGAAAAGAAAAAAACATTTTTTTTGGACTATTTTGAATTTATTATGAAAATTAAAAACTTTATTTAATCTAATAAATCTTAAAAATAGCAAATTAAGTACTAATAAATATTTGGAAAAATGAATTTTAAATCTTAGAAAAGTCTAAAATATTATAAAAAGCATAAGAAGAAGAATCTATTTTTTACTATTTTTATTATTAAAAATCCTATGTTTAAAATTTAAAATAAAAGCTCAGTAAATGAATTTTAAGATCTAAAAAGTGTTAAATGATTTAATGGATGTAAACCTTAAAGCTTATTTTTTATAAAACTAATAACTATTTTTTTTTTGTATATTTTTTCTGAAACTTTTTCTATTTTTTTTATTGTTTTTTTAAGATTGTTAACTTTCGAAATAATTAAAAAGAAAATTTACGTTGGAAAAATCTAGATAAGAAAATTCAGGGAGGGGGGGATAAATTTTAAACACTAGCAGGAACACAAGAAAAATAAGAAAAACCAAATTGCTAAACGAATAAGCCCTCAAATGAGCTTATTAGGCTACGGCTTATTTATAAAAAGGAAAATGAAAATGTGTATAAGTATTAAATTGTGTGTTATATGAATGGATGAGCTAATGTAGCAAACTGGTTAAGTCGTGTGTGTTGTGTGTGGGAGGTCGTGGGTTCGAGTGTGGGCAACCCCTTTTTGCTATTTTTTTTCACTTTTAAGAAAAACTAAATACTAGAACTTAAAAAGGACACTAAAATAAGCTATTTTAATAAAAGGGACTTAAGCTAAAACTAAGTAATAAGCTCTAAAACAGCTTATCAAAGCTGCTGTCACAGTAAGTAGGGGTTTGGGCTATGGTTTGCTAAAACAACTCTAAAAAGCTCAAATTAAGCTTAATTTGAAAAAGAAAAAGTGTTCTAAATAGCTTATGACTTGCTTAATCTAAAAATGAAAAGAAAATAGAGCTTAAAGTACTAAAAGACCACTGAAAGTTATGATGAAAGTGACATACTCAGGAAACTAATCAATAAGCTCAAAACCAAAATAAGCTCAAATGCTCAAAAAGCAAAGACAGCAAATGAGCATTTGTAAACTTGACAAACAACTTATAAGCAACTAATTTAAGCAATTAAACCTACTACTTCAAGCTAGAATCTAAAATTTAAAAGCTAAATTCTATTGCTAACTGTTTTTGGCTTTTTGACTTTTTGTGACTTTGACAGCTAAATTAAACTAGGTAAATAAGCTAGAAAATGCAATTTAAGACTTAATCTATAATAAGCTATAACTAAACCAAATCCTACTTAAATTTTAGAACCTAAGACCTATTTTTACTTAACTAAGAACTAAGCTAAAAGTAACAGTACTAACTTTTTGTTAGTACTGGTGCACTTTGCACAAGTGCAAACTAAGTAGTGCAGGTTACCTAAGGGTAAACCTGCACTTAGACACACTCAAATAGAGTGTGCAAATAAAAGGCAAGCAAGATCTAAGCCTTTTAAAGCTTAGATCAAAATTTGCACAAGTGAAATTCAAAGATAAATTCCCCTGGTGCAGGCACACTTAATATAAGCTCAAACTTTCTAAATTTCCAAATCTAATTTATGAAAACTCATTTCCTAATGTTTTTAACTAAATTCAAAGCTGTCTAAAAAGGTTTGCACAAAAACTTTTGACTTTAGAAGGTCAAACTTGCTTATGCCAAACACCCCTTTACCATTTTGACAGAAATTACTTTAAACTTAAATTGCAAATCTAACTAATAAGCACTAATTACCAGATTATTTTTAGCTTATAACAACCCTAACTAACATGAATTAACTACTGATTAAGCATTAATCTAAGATTCAAACTTATTTTCTACTATTTTTGGTTTTTTAAGGTTTTTAAGACAATTTAATGAAAGATTATGATCTAAACTAAGAAAATCAAAAACAGATAAGCAATCATAGTTATTAAGCTAGATAAAAGGTAATTAAGCACTTAATAAGCAACTGAATAAGCAGAAAAGAAATAAGCAAGCATGTAAGTGAAAATTAAGCTAGAATGGAAAATGAACAAGAACTTTAAAGGTAAGACTTACTTTATCCTCTAGTTAAACAAGAGGTACCATGATTGGCTGGATTCACATCGTAAATAAATATAATATATTATAAAATATAAAATATATATCTAAGTGTAAAAACCAACACAATCAGTAAAACCGAGAAGTAGTATAGAGCTTTCCCGGGTCGTTTATCCCCAACGAGGCTGGAACTGGTAAATCGATACGATTCGAAGTTTTGAGTGTGAAGGAAGGAATTGGTTTTTGGAAGTTGACAAAGTCAAATAAGAGATAATAACGGATAAAAAGTTTAAGGGAAAAACCTAGAAGAAATTACGAAAAATTTAAACTAGAGGGGAAAAAACGAGAGCCCGGAGAATCCCGAACAAAAGGAAAGAAAACATTAAAAAAAACTTTTAAAATAAACCTACGAAGAAAGAAGAAATTTTTGCTTCTAAACTACTATAGGGTGATCAAATAACAAGGACAATGGGAAAAAGACTAGACCGAAAACGGACAGTTGTTTGACCCAAAAACGAAGTCAAAACAAATCCCGTACCCGGGACCTCGTTCTTTAAATGACAAAAAGTTGTAAAAATGACCCTACGAATAAATCGTTTATATTTTTCCTACAATCTAGATGATAAAAAGAAAATTTTCTAAAAAAGCAAAATTATTTTTTTTTGATAATTTTTTGTATTTTTAATGTATTTAAATAAACTTTTACATCTAATTAAATCATAATAAATAGTAAATGATTACGAAAAAAAAAATTCCTGAAATTTTTTCTAAAAATACTTTCCACTTAACAATCCTACGAAAAAATAAGAAACGAAACTCGAAGTTTGCTTACAATAATAAGCCCAAATAACTTGTACTGCTTATAAGCTACAAGGGCAAACTACCCTTTTTAAATACCAAAAGTTATTCATTGTTTTAATCTTTGTGCCATTGATCGTGTGCTTAATCCATGGAATGATCTAGGGATCCTACAAAATTACGAAATTAAACTAGAAAACGAGACCCCGAATCCCGAACAAAAGGGGGAAAACCTAAAATCTTTAAAAATAACCTTACGGAAAATTTTTCACTTCTAAACTACTCTACGGGTCAAAAACGAGTAAAAACAAAAACCCGTACCCGGACCCGTTCTTTAAAAGATGAAGAGTTATAAAAATGACCCTACGAAAAAAATTTCATTTTTCCTACAAACTAGATGACAAAAGAAAATTTTCTAAAAAAGCAAAATATTTTTTTGATAATTTTTGTATTTTTTCTGAATTAAACAAACTTTTATCTAAATTAAATTAAAAAAAATATTAAATGTTTACGAAAAATTCTAAAATAATTACAAAAAATACTTTACTCTATAAAGTACCTACGAAAAATGAGAAACAAAAATTAGCTTAACAAATAAGCCCGAAAATAAGCCCTTAAAGTTGACAGTTGGCTAAAATGGCTTAAAAGCCAATTTTTCTAAGTCTTTTTGCTACTTATGGTCGAATAAGCTAAGCTAAGGACTAAAATGAGCTAAAGGGAATTAAACTAACTTAAATAAGCTACTAGGACACAAGTGAGCTTATGAAATAAGCTTAATGAGCCAAAGTCAAAAATAAGCAATCCCTATGCCTAAGGGGCTCAAAACAGCCAAAGGGCATGTTTGGGCTTAAAATTAAGCACACAAATAAGCTTACTAAAGGCTGAAACTTAGAGGGCTTATCTAGGAGCTTATAGACTCTTAAAATAAGCCAAAAACTTGGGATTAAGTGTGCTTAATGGCTGAGAACAATAAGCCTAAAGTTCCCCCTTTGCACAAGGGGAGCTTTAAGGCAAATCTCAAGGGCTTATTTTAAGTTGTCAAATAAGCTCTAAAATCACAAATAAGCTCAAACAGATTGAGTGTTATAGCCAAGGGGCTTGTGCACCAATTTTCAGCTTTTAAAAATCAATTTTACTTGCTTATTTTTGAAAGTGAAAAAGGTGTTTGGATTTTTACAAACTGTGACAAAAGACACTTGGTGATTTTTGACTTATAAAGTCAAAGGAACAAAGGGCTCTTGACAGCCTTTTTTGAACACTAAAGACACACTCTTTTTGTGCTTAAACTCAAACCACAAGTGCTTATCCAAATAAGCACTTGTGGTATTCTCAAAACCTCACAGTTTCAAAAGAGGTTTTAAAAAACTTTGGAAAACAATTTAAAGACTGAAAAACTTTTAAAAACAGCTTATATGAGCTTAACAACTTAAGCTAAAACCAACCTCATGGCCATAACCCATGCCAAAACCTGTTTTGACCCGTTTTAAGGCTTATGCCAAACACCCTTTTACTTAAAACTGCCAAACTAAAGTGACTTTAAAATTGATTTTAAAGCTAAAACTTTTAAAACTTTTTATCTACTCTTACTTGTATTGACCTACTAAAGCTTTTTAAGCTATAAAACCTAAGGCTTATTTATGATAATAAGCTAGTTACTCTACTAGCTTTTTGCACTAATATGACAATTTTAAGTTATAAACTAAGATTACATAAATTTAACCTAATGAAAACTTAAAACAGCCAGAGATTTAGCCTAAACAAACATGATTAAAGAGAATTACACAAAATTTGAATAGAAATAAGCAAAAGATAAAGCTAAAATTAAGCTAAAAATGATACTTAAGAAATTAAACCTGAGAAATTTGTTGTCTCAGAACCAAAGCCACTCTATCTGAGTGAGTGGCTTAAAACCCTGTCCTAATGGCTCCTTAGCCTCTAAACCTGAGCTTAAAAGCTCAATAAGCTCTTGGGAGCTTATTACCTTCTTATTGCTTCCACAATGGATCTCATGACCTCAAATGTTGTTCTTTTGATATAAATGGACTTAAATGAGTAAATAAGTGACTTTTGACAAATCTTCAATTGAATTTGAGCTTTTTAACAAGAATAAGCTCAAATGAGCTTATTGGTGCTTATTGAAGTAAAAACGGCTTGTTATTGAAAATAAACAACAAGTAAACTTTGAAACTGAATATTATTTCTCAAATGAAGAGGTACAAGCTGAAACAAAGAGAGTACAAGTGCTTAGAGCTAATTGCTTAAAAAAAACTTGAGAAAAATGCTTAAAATTACAAAAAAAACTACAAACTGAAATTAAAACTTGCTGCCTTGTTCTTCTGTCTTCTACTTCTTTTATAGAAGAGTTCTTGTGTTAGTTGTGTGAGAGGGGGAGAAGCAAACGAATCTTAGCCCTCCAATTTCATCCTAAATCAATCTTGGTCGTCGAACAAGCCCTTGGGAGGTGTGGGATTGCCAACTTGGCACATTTGTTGCTGGGAAAGGTAGTGGAGGAGGGGGGAGTTGATTGTCCATGGAGGTGGTGAAGGTCTATGGGGTAAAAATGGGTTAACGAACCCGTGATTGTTTTGGGGGGAAAAACCTTGGCGGGAAAAGAGGTTTGGATTATAACAGGGAAAGTCAGGGTAAAAGTTTCCCCGTTTGGCAAAAATGGCCCTCCATGGTGTTAGTTGTTATTGCACCCACGGTCCTTGTTGGGTTATAACTTTGGGGACTTGGCAAAACAAGTCCCCAAGAGTTATATGTGTCATTGCAATACTCGTCCTTGGTGTTTAAGTTTAAAAGAGTTGGCAGCTATGGCCCTTGGGGTTTTTCTTTGCCACTTTGGCAGTTTTAACCCTTCTCTTTTCTTTTCTCTTTTTCCTCTTTAAATATAAGTTTAGGGTTTTGGCAGTTTTAACCCTCAAACTTATATTTCTTTGACTTTTGGCCTCGGGGTTGACTTGGGTTGACTTTGACTTTGACCAGTTGACTTTTCTGTTGACTTTTTGACTTTATTGACTTTTCGGCTTTGATTTGGCTTTGTCTTTCACAGTCTTTTCCATTCCGAGTCCGGTTTTGTCGTTTTGGCTTTGTTTTTCGTCTTTTTCTTAGTTATCCGTTCCTGCACAACACAATTAGCAAAACAAGCATATATTTGGCATTTGAAGTCCGTTTTTGGTTATTTTAGCTCGTTTTTAAAGGTAAAAGGTATGTGTATTTAAGCACATACCAACACTCCTTTTCATTTAGACCACAAGGTATGGTATTAATCACTTCTTATTCCTTTTTCTTTTTTGAATTTCAATTAGGGTTAAGGTTTAGATGGTGGATTAAGATTTAAGGGTTTTTTACACCATATTACTTGTATCCCCTTTATCCCCTGCAAATGAGTAAATGAGCTCTAAGAATTGGTAATGGGTCAAACGGGTAGAAATAGGAATCCCCTTTTCATTTTTAACTGCAGAAGCAATACGGTGTATCCACTAAAATAGATACGACGTATTGACTAATAAATAACCCAAATTGAAAAACCCAATACGACGTATTTAGTACCTGGAATACGACGTATATACCTAATGAAAAACCCATACGCCGTATTGATTTATCTCTATACGGTGTATTAACCACATATCTCCCAGTACTCCGTATCCATTTCCCTATACGGAGTATCCCCGTAAAACTGTATACAGTGTATCCATTTTAGAATACGCCGTTTCGTGTTATAGTTCTTTCCCTTCAT
Organism: Tanacetum coccineum; assembly: GCA_026074375.1. Lineage (NCBI taxonomy): Eukaryota > Viridiplantae > Streptophyta > Magnoliopsida > Asterales > Asteraceae > Tanacetum > Tanacetum coccineum. The sequence goes on from BQNB010002794.1 coordinate 8,639, forward strand.
CTCTCCACTGTTTTCTCTAGATCTTCTTTTTACCCTTCACTCCTGTTCCTCTAGCTCATGTCTTTCCCAATCATGTCCTCTTTTTGTTCTATCCGCGTGTATGTGTTCGCATGTTGTATGAACTATTTTACCACCAGTTTACAAACCTTTTGCTAATAGCTTCTTGTTTATTTTAACACCTTTAGATAAAATTATTTTGATATCTCATTCCATGAACCGTTATGTCAACATTTCTATATTATCATACTATTACCTCATAATTATCTGCACTATCAATCAATGAACTAACTCGCTTTCATTTTATAACCTATTTTACAGTATACTTATAAAAATTTTTTGCTACCTCTATTATAAATCAGTTTGTAGTTTCTTACAAACTACTTTCGGTGTTCACTCTGAATTATGTCTGTTGTCATTTATAAACTATTTCGCTGTTCAAAATTTTTGAAGTACTGTCGTCAACATCTTATGAACTTACTTGTGTATTTTATAAACTTGAACGTTGCCACTTTATAAAATTTCTTGGGTTGTCAACTCGTAAACATTTGTTTCCCCCATTACATAATAAACCCGTCACGTACTTTCTTGTAAACTATTTTTGTTATCGCCTACATTAAAACATTCCCAGTTATCTTACTAAAATATCTTGCGTTGTTATACTAAACAACCTGTTTCCACTACCCAACTATTTTTGCACCTCTTGAAATATATCGTTTACTACCGTATAGATTTTTATACATTAGTTGACGAAAGTGCATTTTTTCGTTAGTTCCTAAATTATGCTTAGCCTGATCAACTCATGGATAATTCTAGGAAGGGCCATGCTAAGCTGGGAGTAGTACCATTAAAATTTTTGTCAAATTACCCATTACGCTCCATCTATTTTCTTTTCTTCCACTACATTGTAACCTAGTTTCTATTTACATGTATTTTTATTATGTTTTGCGTGCATATTATGAGTGGGTCGTTAACGTGTATTTGTATTTCGTAGAATAATAAAATAAGCAGATTTTCTTCAACCTTGGTATATAGAGAAAACTCCCCGTGGGACACGGTGAGACCGAATCCTACTCCTTGTAGTCGCAATAATTATGGATTGTAAGAATTTAGAATGTACCGGACTTATAGCTCTAATTGGATTATAACCAAGAGAACTAGGAGATTTCCTTCAATATACTTACCTTTTTGTGAGTTAGACTCACATAAATTATGAGATTTTCGTATCGACAAAACTTTTGATGGATCTGAAGTTGAAGCAATAGGAGTGATGGATATGCATCGATAGTTACTAGTAAACAGAGTTGTTGATAGGATTGGTACGTTGGAGCGGAATAACTTGAGACTCGGAGGCACGTTATGTGTTGAGAGAAAGAGAGTTGACCGACTCCGGCGTAGTACGTCGTCTCAAAAGGAATTGTAAGACCGAGTTCCTCACCCTGGAGAGCTTCGATATTGTTCGTCAAAAGGAAGGATGGATCCTTCATGTAACACCCCCCGAAATTTCAACAAAGCAGCGGAATAGTAACAATGGGGTGCTACTTCATAGTCCAAACGCACAATATTTGTAAATTTACTCTTCAGTTTGTTTCAAGCTCGCAGAAAACGACTCAAAAGAGATGTTTAAATAAAATTTACATTGTTATATTAATCAGAGTTTAAACGGATTCCTCATTTCTAATTGCAATTAGAACATTTTGTTTTATTTTAAACGTTTGGTCGAATGGTATACAAGTTATTAAGCCTTCAAAATATATCCGCGCGATCGAATGCTTCCAAAGCTAGGCTAGCAAAATAGTAATGAAAATACATGCTAAACGTAACAATAATGTTGGTGAATTCATTAGGTTTAAAGTAAAAAGGCAGTATTGAAATAATTTAAGAAATATTTCAGAAGAAAGTAGATGGTTAACTTACATTTAAAGGGTTATTTCCGAAATCCATCCGAAATCAAGTAGTGATTCAGTAAATCAAGATGTATTTAAAAGTGGACAAAAGATCGAGGTAATGGTGGGACTATAGTACATATCCGAAGTCCAAAACAATGTAAGGTAGACAGGAACACATTCACCAAGTTAAATTGTATAAGTAGTTGCACTAAGCTCATGACACGAACTTAACAAGTTTGCATGACTAATGTATAGGATGCTTGCCAACACTAAAAGTATCCAATGTTAAATGGACTGATCAAACTAGTGACCCAAGGAATGGTGGGGATTGTCAGTCCGATAGATCTACCATAACTTTTTGCGCTTATATAATAGCAATTAACGCTCATGATAAGGTAGGGACTTGTGGCATTATAGTGTACTTAGGCAATAATATTCGGCAGTAATCTGGATAGATACATCTTGAAAAACACTTGTGTTCCAATTGTTAAAACAACGCAATGTAATTCACCCTGTAGATTTTGTAAAACAGTTTAGAAAAAGGGGCATGATCTCACAAAGTATTGAAATGTAATTATGCTGTAGTAAAATATACAAGTTTGGAAAACGAGATGTGTATTCCCCTCGCGGGTTATTAACATTTGAAAGATGAAATGCGAGACTTTGAACTCAAAAGTATTTGAAGGTAATTGTATTGTAGTAAAAATATACGAGTTTGTAATAAAAAAATAAAAAGAGCATGGTATTCCTCGCGGATTTATAAAACATTAAAAAAGATTGAAATGCTCGAGATATGAACTCACAATGTTATTGAAAGGTATTTGTAATGTAGTAAAATTACAAGTTTGAAAAGAGGAATGTATTCCTGGGATTATTAAACAATTAAAAAGATTGAATGCTGAGACTATGAACTCACTTGGAGTGAGCAAATGTCAAGTGTATCACAAATATGCATCACGCAACTCGTTCGAATGCTACCTATTTAATTTATGTCCGTATAATACCTAATCACATTGAGTAATCTTTACCCTGCATAAGTCTATTTAGCTAATCACATCTATTGTTTGAGTGGGAAAACATATTTATAATTGTAAATACATTTATAAATATCTGATTTATGTAATTTAGTTATTACTGGTAGGGTTATTAGATACTCCTGGTTGTGTTGTAGTTACTCCTGGTTGTTATTGTTATCTATACTGGTAGTATTATTTAGTACTGAGGTAGTGTATTAGTTACTCCTGGTAGTTATAGTTATTTCTACTGGTATCTATATTAGTTACTCCTGGTAGTGTATTAGTTGCTCTGGTATTCTATAGTTATTACTGGTATTAGTTTATTTCGATACTTCATGGTAGTTATAGTTTATCTTTCTAAGGGTCTGACCGACTATAATGACACCACCTAAATTACATTTTCCTGACTCGTATCCTAAAGAGAATTATGCGAAACGATATTTTGAACAACTTTCAGTTTCATGTCCTGAGACCGTAAACTCGACCGAAATTGGCGAAAAAATGCACTCGATAAGATCTGATGCAGTGTATTAATACCAAAAGACCAGATTTGCCCTCCGCCTGACGACCCGTTATCACCTCGCTTTTAGACTTAAAGAACCTGCGGGGATGTAAAAACGACCTTCACGAAAACTATTTCATGTTTCGGCCGAGCCGAAACGGACGCGAAAAGCTGCCGCAATACCTTCTTAAAATCTGAAAGTTACCACTTACTAAAAAATTGCATGGTTTTTGTTATCTCGAAGTTTATACCTCGTTTTCGCTTAACTTATTCTCGTTTATAAGTCCGTTTTGACAAGTTTCTTACTTATTCGGAATCGTTCGTGAATCATACTACTTTATAAAAATATAAAATAATGTGGTTATTATATACGAAAATTTTGGACAGAATCTTTGGAGTGGCCTTGTTGAATCATTTTTAACCTTGTTTTTATACCTTACTACTTTTGTAGTTAATCATTTTTACACCAACTTAATATGTAAATATTTTTCTCATCCTTTTAACATTGAAATTAACAATATCTAACAGATCTAATTAGTGTGCAAATGATCATTACAAGTAAAACTTTCCATTTAAATATTAAAATCCTACATGGTGATTCAAGCTACAATAGAACTAACATATGCATAAAATGAATATTACAAGAATATAAAGGGTTCTAGATGACCTTATGGTGTATGATGATGATGATCAATGAAAAATAAACCACACCCTTGTGGTTTAAATCCTTGCTTGAAAACAACCATTGTTTTCCTTATAAAACTCTAGTTTTCTCTTTATGCTTCAACACTTGAAATGGTTATTCAAGGCTTCAAAATACTTTAAGGTATCTTAGATATGTTATATGAGAGTGTGTAAATGAAGTAGGAAAAGTTTTTATGGATGGTTCTTGTGGTTTATTTTGGGACGTGGGTATGTAAGCCAAAAAGAGAGAAAAGTGTTTGATTTTTATCAAGGAAATGAATGTGTTGCTATTAATTTCAGGTAGTAAGGAGTTTTAAGCAAAATTGAAAGACTAGTCAAAGCAAGTAGGAAGTCTTGGAGACCAAGGGAGTAAAATGTGGAAGACTTATGGTCAAAGGGAACAAGGAAACATAGATCTTAATGGTGTAGAAAATGTACAAAGACCAATCTTGACCAATTTGATATTTCTTTGAATATTTGGCAATGAATCCGGTTATGGCAAGATATATATGATATATTTGGTTATTTTATGATTGGGTATATAAAGTGTGGTATTTGTTTGATGGTTAGAAAAGTTTGGCGCTGTTCCCGGGTATGCTTAAACGTATTTTTATCGCAAAAACGTTAATTTATTTTACGTAGACCATAAAAATGAATATAAAATAGTTGTTTATTCCTTCGTAAAAATAATTATTGTTGTTTTGGCGAAAACTTTATTCGTTTGGTGTCCGTTTACGTAATGTTGTATTTTTAGTTTACGTGATTTACTATATATAATATGAATTTAAAAGTAAACGCGTGACGAATAAGAAAAAAAAAATAATTAGTAAATATATGAGTCGTAAATGAACTGAAAATACGGATGTTTCACTTCGGATGTACACTGACAAACGCGAGATATTTAACAAGCTAACCGTTTACCCGTTCATCTAGTTTGTCAGATGATCTTTGTCGATAACTCGAGGATGTAGCGTTACTCAACGACTAAGGACTAGTACTACAATTGAAGGTTAATGAGAAGAATACACGACACGAGACTTAGATTTGGAGAAATAGTTGCTTCCCTCAAGATTTGGGACATTAACTGATTGATATGAGTTTGAATCGAACCGATAATACCGAGTAAATTTTTAAAAAGATCCGAATACACGATCGTGTCTTAACTCAGGAGAATCTTAAGCCTCTATTGAATACCTTATATCATTCTTAAGTTAATTACTTTTGTGAGCTCCTCCATTTGTTGACCTTTATTCTGGGGGATATTGTTCTTAAAAATGTCACTCTCCGCTTCCTCACGTTTGTTATAGTTTATTGTTGTGTGTATTCTTATACTTTTGATTCACGACTCCATATGTTTGTGCTATGATTTTTTTTTAAATGAATAAAATGAATAAATATTTTAATAAAGATTTTTGATGATTTCGGATATATAAATTGTTCTTGTTGAGAGGATGTGAGAATTGTGAGTTGCAACAAAGATGGCGATAAGGTTATGCTTGAATTATAGTGAATTTTGTTGATTGGTTTTGGCGTAAAAGAATTTTGGTAGTTTGGAAATATTGTGGCATTTAATGGTCAGTCCATGGGTGGATTTTTAAAAAATATAAGTTGTTGTACGAGTATTTAAATGAGGGTAAAACGGACGTTTAAAAATGTCTCGAAAGGTTATTAAGTGTCGAAAGTTTTTGAAAATATTCGTGGAGCTTCTTAATATCAAAACGAAGGTTTAAGAATTTTTCTAAAAATGATAAGTCGTTGCCGTTGGTCATTTCTAAATATAGCAACATTTTATATATATATTTAGCAAGCTAAGTGTTTTGGTTAGACGATAGGGTTTCAATAGTTCATTTTTGGAGATATAGAAACGATTAAATTAGGGGATGCTATTAACGTCCAGAAATTAAAACTTTCCTAAAATAAAAACTTTCTATAATAGTAACTTTTCGTAAGAACGTCGTAACATCTTTACAAATTTAATAAGTCGTAAAGACACAAATTTTGTTGACTGAACTAAAGCACAAACATATATGGCTCTTTTTTTTGAACGTCGACGATTACGACGTTTCGGATTCGTAGAAGTAGGATTCATAGAAGGTTCACCAATGAATTTTGACGAAGAGCAAGTTTGCATAAACTAAGAACAAAATAAGAAAATATTTTTGTTAACCGATGATCAAACAAGTGTACGGTGGCTCTCTAAATTACTTACAAAGAAGCGGAGGAACAGGTCAGCGCGAAGCGTATTAAAAACCTTTTCATTTTGGGTCGATGTTCTTAGGATCAACCCTCCTTATATCTCTCTTATAGCTCGTAATCTAAAGGTGAGACGTTTTCACAAGTGACACAACGGTTAATTTTGTTGGTTATTTGATTTTTTTGGTATTTTTTTATTACTTGATATATATATTCACAAAAATTAAGAAAATAAATTTTTTTTTGTATTTTTATATTTTTATAATAAGAAAATATTCACAAACGAAAAACGATAACTTCACGGAGAAGGGTCTTCAAATACTAATCTTTAAACGGAAACACGAAAATCGTTACACACTTCCCCGGCAGCGGCGCCAAAAATTGATCTGCTCCAAACCACACACACAAACAAGTATGTGTAATTAATGTCACAACCCGAAATTTTTAAAATTTTAAATTACTATTTTACCCTTTGACTTTATGATTTTGACTTGACTTTTTGACTGTTGACCTTTTACGGTCACATAAAAACAATTACCGCGTAGCCGGTAAATTTTTAAAACGTATTTAAATAATAAACCATAATTACTATTATTATTGCTCATTTGCAAATTTATTTTTCAAACTTATTGATTTGAAAACGAGAAGATATATGTTATTCTTAAATTGACTTATAAAAGCGACCCACTAAATTTCGTTTTCACAACTCAGACTCTAAAACAATTTGATGTAAGATGACATTTCGGACAACTTTCTAGTTTTGCCCGAGACATGAAAACAAGCAGAAAATGACTAAAATAGCTTCGCAAAACTTTGAAAACAACGCGTACCGACACAAGAAAATAATTAAACTCATATTTAATTATCACTTTTTATTAAATAACAATATTTAATAAATTATGTAATGTTTTATTCAAAAGCGTTTATATAAAAACACAAAGGTTCAAATTAAAGTTTTATTTCTACGGACAAAGGTTACCCGTGTTACCCAAAATAAATAATAAACATTAAATAAATTTTATAAAAACATTTATAAAATATAGTCAAGTAAATACTCATTTTTATAGGAAAAATGATTTGGAAATCAATGACGCAAGTTTCGTAATTTAATTCAATCGTTAACTAGTCCAAACGAGCCCCGAACCATTATTTAACAAAAGTTACGTTTTCAGCCCTCTAGTAATATTTATAATCTCAACCCTAAACTATCTTACACTTTACATTTTTTTTAAAACTTTCTAATATATATACAAAAAATACTAACATTTTTCTCATTCTATCATAAACCCTAAACACTCCTCCTCCCTCCCCACAAATTTTCCGGCGCCGCCCCACCTTTTTCCGGCTAGATCCAGGCCAGATTCCGGTCACCGCCGGTGGCAGCCACCACACCACGACACCATATCTCCATCACCACCTCTCCTGCTGCCACCTCGTCACCCTCTTCACCACCATACGCCACCAACATCACCATCGCAGCCACCTCCACTCCACCCTCGCACCACCCCAACCATCCAACCGCCGCTGCCACCCCACACCCGCCATCAACACCACCACAGCGGACACCATCTCCCACCGCCATCATCACCATCCCCGCTGCCTCCACACCACCGACCCACCATCTTCCCCTCATCTCCACTGCCTCGCCACCCTCCTCCAACACGCACCACCACCCTCACCACCTCCGGCCTCCGCAGCAGCCGCATACCACCACCTCCACCTCATTTTATTTATTTATGAGTTTGGATGGTTAAATGGGTTGTAAAATAAAAACTAATGACAAGTTATAAAAATGGTTTTGTTTATTAAAGTTATTTTATTTTTCTTTGTTTTGTTTGTTGACTTAATCTCGAGGGTGTTTGTTTCGGCGTATTAACAGCCCTAAGGGGCGTTTGTTTCTGCGTTTTATATGCAGTAAGGATGTGTTTGGTTCGACCTTTAAGGGTGTGTTTGGTTTAATTTATTTTGTTAATTGGTTTGTCTCGTCTAGATATAAATTGAAATACGCGGATATTTTGCAACACGGATTGATTGAAAATAGGAAAACATTGAGTTTTGTGAAAATGGGAAACGTCGTATAAACGGCAAGGTCATGCCGAAATTTCTAAAAATCCTTATACTTAGTAAATTTTCATTAAAGTTTATATTATTTTAGAAACCCGATAAAATGACAAAGTTATATAGTTTTTAAGATTATTAAAGTGTGATTTTACAATAAATCGGTAAATAAACGAAAACTATACTTTTATAAACAAGATAACTAGTTTAGTTAAAACGCGTAACGAAATACTAAATTATAAAATATTATTTTATAATTCCCAACTATAACTTTTGTAAAGTCTTTAAAACATCATTTATCTAACTCGTAACTTTAAAACGTGTATTTACTTTTACGCAAGAACTTTTTATTAATTTAATTGGTGACTTTTGAAAAAGTGTCGAACTATATTATTACCATTATTTTAATCACGTTTCTTATATAATACTTGTAAAGTATTATATGTGGTGACTTATTCTTTTGGTTGTTTGTCTTTATTATATAATTCACCATATGAATTATATAATTGTTCATTTTTCATATGTAATATATATACGGAATATATTACGTACTTTGCGTGTGTTTTTCGATTTATTTTATTTAACCAACCACCAAACTCGTCCAACTTGTAATCCAAATCCCTTATCAACGTGTCGCGTTGATGTACTCATCCATCGGTAAACCCAATTCATCATCCTAAACCAGTGGGATATAACCGTAAAGTTAAGCTGCAACTTCTTGGTCGAGCCGATCCGTTCTCCGTTTGTGCTGTGATTATTATCTGCATTTCTGCTAGTTGCTCTGCAACATCAAGGTGAGTTCATAGCCCCACGTTTTTACTGATTTACAAATGCTTTATACCATGGGGTGAGAAACATTGTTTGCTTTTAAATTGGACACAAGTTCTTTACGCGAGTTTTACATGTTTATGTGTTGCCTAAGTTTGCTTACAAACCTACTACTGCCCGAATTATCATGAACTGTTAGTTTCTCGACCGGAGGACCGGTTGAGGAAGCGCGAGTGAGTAAATAGATCTATTGGGACTAATTATCCCTATCCGCTTTGGTTCCACTTAACGAAGAACAAACGGATATATGTCATGTCGATTGTGCACTATGGTGGTCTTTGGTTTGGGACACCGGTTAAGGGCAGGAATACTATGCGACAGGATGTAACATGCCCTGTTGATTATTAGCTTCAGTGTCATGAGCTTAGCGCAACAGTAAATACTTTTTATGTGATGCTGTATCTGTTATAGTAGTCGCATACGTTTTGAAATCTTGTGGTCCACTCTTATATCAACTTAAACCTATGAATTCACCAACATTATGTTGATGTTTTAAACATGTTTTCTTAGGTGATTAGCCTTGGACTTCTTGACGTGCTATGTGGAGTCTACGTGCAATATGATACCATTTTCAAGACTTTATTATCATTCATACTCGTTGACTTTTTAAAACTTAATTATGCTTCCGCTACATTTTACTTATGCTTCCGCAAATGTTTAATTTCTTTTAAATCATGTAAAACTTATTTATTTTTAAACAATGCAACGAGTTATGATTTCCAAAACGTCCATTAGTGGTCGTTCTCTTATGCCTTGTGTTCGAAGTATGATGACGTCACGCCCTCGGTCACGTGTTCCGTCCAGGCCCCGTCTGGGGGTGTGAACCTCCATTCACCTTCTTCAAGAGCATTAGGTGTTTTCCTCTTCTTCGCAATTGTGTCAAACTGGGTGAGGTGGAATTTAAGCTTTTTATGGCTTGCATTCACCAAACTCACCTTAGGTAGTTCACTGGGAACATCCACTATGATAGGTGGTGTGTAAGAAGGTTCAATGGTTGGATTGAGTATATGAAACCAAAAGGCTTGTTCAGCCGATAATTCTTGTTGTGGAGTAAAATGTTTTCCAAAATCTTCAGTTAGTCTATTTAATTTTTCATAATCGATAGGTTTATGAGAAATTTTCTTTGCAATAACTTCAGGATCCTTTGTTTTTACAGACATTTTTTATCGACTCTCTTCTTCCAAAATTCATGTTTCTTCATCATCAATCACAGGCATAGCAACATGTGTATTAGACATAACAACACCATCATACAAGGTTGGTTTTATCCGTTGAGCTTTCTTAAGATAAAACGGGTTTTGATAACCTAGAGCTTGTTTGTGTGTATTATCATAAAACGATTGTGGCTTAGTTAACATGTGCACTGTTTAAGCAGATTAACCCACTTTACAAATAATATTATCAAGTTCCTTAATCTTCTTTTCCAAATCATTTTCATTTTCCATATATTTATTCTCTTTTTCTTTGGATTCCTTTTTGAAAACTGCAAAAGTTTGCAATACAGATTCCTTTTCTTTGATTTGTTTAGAAAGATTTTGCTCAAGGGAGTCAACTTGTTCTTTGAGTGTAAGTTTCTCTCTAATCATATCATCCATTTGAGAATCAATCATTTTTCACGACTGTTTAAATCAATATTAAGACGTTGTTCAAAAGTTTTGACCCTTTCCTTATATCTCTCAAGCTCAGCGGTTATTGTTTCATTATTTTGTTCCGTATTAGCCTTTTCCTAATTATTTACATGATTAATCATTTGTTTAGACAGTTGTTCAATCACAGATAAAATCATTGAATCTTGTTGTGCCTGCAAATTAGTATCTTGAACAGTTGCCTGTTGTGTTTCTTGCAAATATTGACAATATAGAATGATATTGCTATCACTAGATATCTCATTATTTGTAAAATTCATAACTGGTGATTGTTTAAAATCCTGCAATGCATGCACACTTTGATTATCCATATCATTTAGATAGGTTTCAGAATTAGGTACCTCTGAGATAACGTCATAACCATAATTGGAAATGTTAGCCATAAGAACCGCTTATGCAGTCGAGAGATTATCACAGTCAGAATCATAAGTATCGAGATCCTAAGTCTAGAAAGTAGCATTATGAGGATTGATTGTCTGAGCTTGACCTGTTGGAATTCCTGGATCTGCAAGAAATGCGAGTTGCTCTTCATCCAATATTTGTCCAACTTCCTGAGCTTCTGCTAACATAGCTTTCTCCTTATACCACGCTGTATTCCTTGGTCGCTTAGGCTGAGTGCATTGCCTAGCCATATGTCCTTCACCTTAGCAGTTGTAGCATTTAACAACTCTTGCCTGTCCACTTGTAGTATTTCCCGTTAAACTAGTAGCATTGCCCTTATATGTACTACCAGAATAATTTTGCCCTTGCCTCCCATGAACTTGTTGCACTGTAACCTTGGCATCTTGAATAGTGGCTTGGTTTCTTGGATTAGAAGAAGTTCTGAGTTGATTTTTGGTAGAAGAGAACCTTGAAGAAGCTATAGCGGTTAGAAAAGCCATTGCTTTATTGAGACAAGCAATTGGATCATCTCAAGGAGAAAACACAAGAACAACAAAACCTGAGTCTACAAATGGTGACTTAGTCTGTAACACCCCCATTTTTACATATAGCAGTGGAAGCTAATATGGGGTATTACTTCAAGGTACAACGGTCATAATCATAGAAAATGAATCAAAAAGAGTCGTTTTTGAAAATTTAGTTATCATTCATTATTTCATCAGAGTTTTTACAAACGAAAGGTCCCAAAATCTAAAATACAAAGTTTGAATGATAACAGTTTTGCCATCTTCAAGTCCTTGCCACTCCGTGCCATAGGTTGCTTAGTTACCTGAGATAAAACATGCTAAAAGGTCAACACAAAGGTTGAATGATATTCATAGGTTTAAGTTAAATAATTTGAATGCAAATTTGATATTGGGTTACGTTGTTATACACCCATTATAAAATAATATTATTGTCATTAGCTCATGAATCTGAAGCCTTGAGATATGTTTGATACGTTATAGCCCCAACGGGTGCCTTTGCCAAAACACCCGCAGTTATATTCTAATGATGTGTAATTGGTTACCGGTATGACTGGGTACACCAACAGGGAGTCCAACCCAAATAGATCTATTCACAACATTCGCGCTTACTCCATAAAGTAATTAACGGTTCATGATATTGGGGACTTAAAGGCAAAATAGTTACTTAGGCAATAATAAATCAGGATAGCATACAAAAATAATTGCATTCATGGTTTAATCATGTATCCCCCTCGTGGGTTTTTGAAATATTTAAAAGGTTGAAATGCGAGGATATGAACTCACCTTAACAGTATAGGGAAATTTGATTGATAGAAAATGTATATGGAATGAAAGTAACGGCTTCGTCACACGCACCCTGGGGTAATATGTCAAGTATTAGTTTGATTGAATATGTTTTACATTATAATGAATATCATCTTTGATTGAATTGTTATGGAGTATTGTATCACCGTTTGGGCCATCATAATTCAGAGGTCATTCAGTAAATGTTTGAGGAGCTAGGGCACTTTAAATTGTAAATCTAACAACTCAGTCAGAACGTAATACCAAGATGAAACCTCTTAATATGAAGCTCCATAGTATTGTGATATAATTATTTTTAAGCGTTTTGCTTGATAACAGGAAATGATAAGCACGTCAAGCATTAATTAAAGTTATGTCTTATAATGTTTTGTACATTATTTTATACTTTTTCAAAATGTTACATTTTAGACCCTTAAGAATGAAAAATGGCAAAATATACCCTTGGAGTTTGCACTTTTACGAGTTTGGTCCTTCTAGTTTAAAAGATTTACAAAGTGAACCTTGCACTTTGGAAAGTGACATAACAGACCCCTATAGTTATAACTTTAGAAATGTGGCAAAAATAGTCCTTGTAGTTATAAGTTTTCAAAAGTTACAGTATATACCCCTTGCATGAAAATGATTTACAAAACAAGTCCAAAATCCATAATAATGATATTTTTAATATGAAAAGTAATTTACAGGTTATAGCTTATTAATATAAGCTCAAATATGAAGATTTAACATAACAAAAGTTTAAAATAACGATTCGTTAAGTTAGGAAACAAAACAAGTCAAATTAGGGTTTTAAAATGAAAACGCGCGGGTTTTAAGTTCAAATTCTTTCAAGACTTAATAAAGTACTTATTATAATGTTAGATAAGCTTATTAGAATAGATTATAACAATAGTTTACAAGTTTAGCTTATAGATCAAGTAAAAACATGAAATTAGGGTTTCATGAGCTCGGTTTGGATCAAAAAGGTAAAACAAATATGTTTTTTAGTTCAAAGCTTTATATAATGATTTAATCATGATCATGTGTAAGCTTATGGAACCTGGTTTTGAGTTTATAACTTGGAAATGGGTCAAAATTAGGACTTTTAGCTTCGTACGCTTAGAATAACGACTCCTGGGCTTCTTTTCTTGGTTTCTTTTGCTTCACTTCTATTATTGAGACTTATTAGGACATCTTAGGAACTTCTTTGAGCAAAGGATTACTGCTGTGATGGGTTATAGAGGAGGAAGTGGGGGATGAGTTAGAATGAGGGGTGTTAGTCTTGGTAACCAAGGTGAAGGGTTGAGGTGGTATGGTTCTAATCTAGCTATGTTGGAGGGTCTAGGGAGGTGATATAGAGGTCTATGGTAGTAGCTAGGCCAAGGTGGAAGTGGTTTTGGGGTTGTTCTTAGCCGCGGCAAGATTTAGAGCCAAAAGGAGGGTATGTGGCTTCATTTAGGGCCAATGAATGGTTATAGCAGCATGGTAAGCTGTTTAAGAGAGTGAGGTGCTTGTCATTGAGGAGCTTGTTTGCAAGAGAAGTTTAAAAATGGGTCAAAATGAAAAAATGGGGGTCGCGGGTTCAATTCGGGCTCATTAGGGTTTTTAAGCTTGCATTTCGTGTATACTTGTTTAATAACGATGGATTAATGATTACAAGACTTATATTAAGAGTTATTAACAAGATTTGATAGGTGGTTTGGGTTTAAAATAGGCGAAAATGAGTAAACAGGTCAAAAGTTCAAATTAGGGTTCAATTAGGGTTTTCTAGATTTCATTCTTGTACATTGTTGTAAAAATGGTGAAATGATGATGGAATGTGATTTTTAATGTTGTAATTTATGTTATTACAACTTATTTGAGTGTTGGTTTCGGTTTATGATGGATAAAAATCAAGAAACGGGTCATGGTTTAGTATTTTGCTCGGGTTAGGGTTTCTGGGTTTTGAATTAGGGTTTTATGTGTAAAAATATGTATGAGAGGTTATGAATAGAATAATTATGGTTTACACATTTTATATTGAGTGTAGTAGCTTGTACAAAAGTGGTGGTGAAGAAACTAGAATGAAAACGGAGGTAAAATGGCTATTTTGGAGATCATGCTTAATGACTTGTATATTGAGCTTTTAAAGACTTGTACTTTGACTTGGAGTGAGTTTATATTTCAAATGGGATGTTATATTACTTGTACATATACTTTAGTAGCTTGTGTATTTAATTTAGATGTTAACTTTTCATGGAATTAGGGTTTAGAGGTATACGATAACGGTTTAAAGCCCGTTTTGATATAACTTTGCAAATGGTACATTATATGAGTAATGTACTCTGTAAAAATGATATTATGATATTGAGTTGACATGTTATGATGTTTTCTTGACATATATGAAGATAGGATTGCCATAGGTAGGTTGCGTGAGCTCGTTAACTTTAGATATGCAAGTTACATTGCATATAAAGATATTGGTAATGCAAGTAATGTAATAAAGCAAAAAATTTCCCTGAAAAAGGTGGTTCATATATAATAGATAGATAGTACATTGCATCTAACTTAATAGATGGATATTTACATTGATGAAAATTTGCGAATTGTTATAGTCCCTCATCCTTACAGAAATCTCGTCCCTAGATTTAATTCGATTTTGAAGTGATGTTTGAAAACAGATGAGGATATTTGGCACAAATTTCATCTTCACGCTCCCAAGTAAATTCTGGTTCTCTTTTAGAGTTCCATTGTACTTTGACTATAGGAATGCGACTTCGTTTTAGTTGCTTGACTTCACGATCCATGATTTCCACTGGTTCTTCTACAAATTTGAGTTTGTCGTTGAGTTAAAGTTCTTTCATTGGAATGATGAGAGATTCATCGAATAAGCATTTATTGAGATTAGAAACATGGAAAGTATTGTGGACATTACTAAGCTCTTCAGGAAGCTCTAGTTAGTATGCCACTGGACCAATCCGTTCAAGGATTTTGAATGGTCCAATGTATCGGGGATTAAGCTTTCCTTGTTTTCCAAATCGAAAGATACCTTTACAAGGTGATACTTTTAACATAATACGATCGCCAATTTGAAATTCTAAAGGCTTTTTCCTTACATTGGCGTAACTTCTTTGTCGATCTCTTTCAGCTTGCAAGCGTTGACGAATTTGCATGATCTTTTTAGTGGTTTCATGAATTATTTTTGGTCCTGTGAGTTGAACATCTCCAACTTCGGCCCAGCAAACAGGTGATCTGTACTTTCGACCATAAAGTGCTTCGAATGGTGCTGCCTTGATACTGGCATGATAATTGTTATTGTAGAAAAATTCTATCAATGGTAAGTGTTTATCCCATCCTTTCCCAAAATCTATAACACAAGCTCGCAGCATATCTTCGAGTGTTTGGATGGTTCTTTCACTTTGTCCATCGATTTTTAGATGATATGCTGTACTCATGTCTAATTGAGTACCCAAAGCATTTTGCAATGATTGCCAGAATATAGATGTGAAATGACTGTCACGATCCGAGATGATGGAGATTGGCACGCCATGTCGAGAGACTATTTCTATGATGTATAACCTTGTAAGAGTTTCCATACTATCAGTCGCTCGAGTGGGTATGAAATGTGCGAATTTGGTCAGGCGATCGACAATGACCCAGATGGTGTCATGTCCGATTGAGGTTTTGGGTAGCTTTGTAACAAAATCCATTGTTATTCTTTCCCATTTACATATAGGAATTTCTGGTTGTACCCATAAGCCGGATGGCTTTTAACATTCTGCTTTAACTCTAGAATATGTCAAACATTTGCCAACATATTCTGCAATGATTGCCTTCATGTTAGGCCACCAATAGAGTTTCTTTATATCTTGGTACATTTTATCAAAACCCGGGTGAATAGAATATTTCGATTTATGAGACTCATGCATGATCAAGTCTCTTAAACGGCCAAAAAGTGGTAACCAACTTCGATTTTTGATACAACGAATTCCGTCAAGACGTATTTCAAATGATTTGTCCATTCCTCGTAGGTTTTCGATTTTGACATTTTCTTCTTTAAGGGCTTCATTTTGAGCTTCGAGAATTTGAGATGATAATTTTGGATGAATGGTTAGGATCAATGCTCTAACTCAAAGTGGTTTGATTTGTTTCTTCTGACTTAAGGCATCTGCCACAACATTTTCCTTTACAAGATGATAGCAAATCCCACAATCATAATCTGCGAGTAATTCTAACCATCGGCGTTGCCTCATATTCAATTCTTTTTGACGAAGAATGTGTTGAAGGCTTTTGTGATCAGTGAAAATTGTACACTTTGTACCGTATAGATAGTGTCTCCAGATTTTAAGAGCAAATACTACTGCTCCTAATTCAAGATCATGAGTGGTATAGTTTTCTTCGTGAGGTTTGAGTTGTCGAGACGCATATGCAATGACTTTTTCTCTTTGCATTAATACAGCTCCTAAACCTTGAAGAGATGCATCACAATAAACGACAAAGTTATCGTTTCCTTCTGGTAATGCTAAGATTTTTGCTTCATAGAGTTTTTGTTTAAGGAGTT
This sequence comes from Tanacetum coccineum, assembly GCA_026074375.1. Taxonomy (NCBI): domain Eukaryota; kingdom Viridiplantae; phylum Streptophyta; class Magnoliopsida; order Asterales; family Asteraceae; genus Tanacetum; species Tanacetum coccineum. Next base: position 25,680 of record BQNB010002794.1, read on the forward strand.
GGAAAGCTGATTCCTGTTCTTCGCCCCAGATATAATTCTTCTTTTTCTGGGTTAATTTAGTCAAAGGTTTTGCAATTTTTGAAAAACCTTTGATAAATCTTCAGTAATAGCCGGCGAGTCCTAAGAATTAATGCACTTCTGTGGGTGTAGTGGGAGATGTCTAGTTTTTAACAGCTTCAATCTTGGCAGGGTTAACATGAAGTCCTTGACTATCAATGAGATGTCCAAGAAATTGCACAATGCGAATCCAGAAATCACATTTAGAGAACTTGGCATACAATTTCTCTTTTCAGAGTAATTCCAAGATTATTCTTAGATGATTTGAGTGTTCTTTTTCATTACGAGAGTAGATAAGAATATCATCGATAAATACTATATGCAATGACTTTTTCTCTTTGCATTAATACAGCTCCTAGACCTTGAAGAGAAGCATCACAGTAAATGACTAAGTCATCGTTTCCTTCTGTAAATGCTAAGATTGGTGCTTCACAGATTTTTTGTTTAAGGAGTTGGAAACTGATTATTGTTCTTCTCCCCAGATATAAATCTTGCTTATTCTGAGTTAATTGAGTCAGGGGGGGGGGGGGGGGGGGGGGAGGCTTTGCAATTTTTGAAAAACCTTCGATAAATCTTCGGTAATAGCCGGCGAGTCCTAAGAATTGACGCACTTCTGTAGGTGTAGTAGGAGATGTCCAGTTCTTAACAGCTTCAATCTTGGCAGGGTCAACATGAAGTCCTTGACTATCAATGAGATGTCCAATAAATTGTACGATACGAATCCAGAAATCACATTTAGAGAACTTGGCATATCAATTTCTCTTTTCAGAGTAATTCCAAGATTATTCTCAAATGATTTGTGTGTTCTTCTTTGTTACGAGAGTAGATAAGAATACCATCGATAAATACTATTACGAATTTATCCAAATATGGTTTACACACACTGTTTATGAGATCCATGAACATAGCAGGTGCGTTTGTTAAACCAAATGGCATGACTTGAAATTCATAGTGTCCGTATCTTATTCTGAAAGCAGTCTTAGGAATATCTTTGTCTCTTACTCTCAGTTGATGATAGCTTGATCTAAAGTCAATTTTTGAGTAAACGCTTGAACCTTGAAGTTGATCGAATAAGTCATCGATCCTGGGTAATGGGTAACGATTCTTTATGGTGAGTTTATTAAACTCTTGATAATCGATGCACATTCTAAAATATCCGTCTTTCTTTTTAACAAATAAGACAGGAGCTCCCCAAGGTGATGTACTTGGTTGAATAAAACCTCAGTTTGCTAGTTCTTGAAGCTGGTTAGATAACTCCTGCATTTCTGAAGGAGCCAATCTATGAGGTGTTCGGGCTATAGGCGCTGCTTTGAGGATTAAGTCGATTTTAAACTCTACTTGGCGAACGGGAGGAAGACCAGGTAGATCTTCAGGAAAAACATCTGAAAATTCTTTAACTACGAGGATATCTTCTAGTCTTTTCTCGTCTGATTTCTTTTCCATTACTTGGATCATGAAAACTTAACAACCTCAAGATATATACCTTTCGGTTTTTATACAAGATATGATATTTAGTCAAGTTTTACTTCGATCACCTCGAATGATTAGAGTTTCACCGTTGATAGGAATGTAAACGACTTTCTCGTCACATAGAATTTTGGCATGATACTTTGACAACCAGTCCATACCAATGACAATGTCGAAACTACCGAGGTTAATTGGCATGAGATCGATTTCAAAAGGTTGATTTAACAAAGTTAGAGTGCAGCCTTTGATAACAGTGTTTGTGCTTACTAAGTTTTCGTCAGCCATTTCGATATCATAAAAGGTATCTATTGTAATAGACAGACTATTTAGTTTAGAGGAAATAGATATGGATATAAAGCTTTTATCAGCACTAAAGTCAAACAATACTTTGGCTAAATGATGATTTAGAAGAAACGTACCCGTAACCACGTTCGGGTCTTGATGAGCATTTTTATCTCTTAGCATGTAGGCTCTTCCCTGGGCATTGATGTTGGTCTTTTGGCACTAATTTGTATAATGCCCTTTTTCTCCACAGGCATGACATACAATTGTCACTGGTAGTTGATTACTTCCAGTGGCTGGCTTCTTGTTTCGGCAGTTCTTGGTCAAATGGCCTACCTTGTTGCAAATATTACATTTACCAGTACAAGGTCCGGTGTGATGGAGATTGCATCTCTTGCATAATGGGAGGTCTCCGGCATACCTATTGTTTCCAGATGGAGTAACAGCATAAGCTCTAACAGCTTCTTGCCTTCGGTTTTGTTGTAGTTGGTGATTGTTGTAGCGATTGTTGGTGTTGGTGTTACGGTAGTTGTTGTTGCTGCGGGAATTGTTGTTGAAAGTTCTTCTGTCGTCAAACTTTCTTTTGTTGTCATTTGATACTTGCACTGGAGTATGTTTGGTTACTTGATCCATTAACCTTTGGGCTATGTTAATGGCTTCCTCTAAAGTTTAAGGTTTAGAGGCAGTAACATTTCCTTCAATGGTTCGAGGTAGTCCCCCGATGAAAGCTTCCAAGAGTTTCTCGGTGTTTGGCACCATGTTCGGGTAAAGAACTATTAATTCTTAGAATATTCTAACATAAGGTTTAAGATCATTTCCCTTTACAGTCAGATTGTAAAGTTCTTCTTCCATTTTTTTTTATTTCAGTCCGGGGACAGTACTTGTTCATCAGAAGCCTTTTTAACTCAGTCCAGGTGATTCGATTGGCTTGCTCTACTCCCATAGGTTAGGCATATGCATTCCACCAGGACAAGGCATCGTCAGTCAGAGTACCAGTAGCAAATGTTACTTTGTTTTCTTTAGCACATCTGCTAGGAGAGAATACTGATTCGGTTCGTTCAAACCAGCGGATAAGGCCAATTGCTCCTTCGGTACCATTAAAGTAGAAAGGTTGACAACTGATAAACTCTTTATAGCTTCCCGTTTTTATTGTAGGAGTTCCAGTAGGACCGGTGTTCCTGTTGGGATTACTAGCATTTGCCATTGTTACAGCTTGTTCTTCTAGAGCCGCAGTGACACTGTCAGCAACTAGTTTTCTAATGGCAGTTTGAGTCATGGTCGGTGCTTCAGATGTTGACGTCCTTTTGGGAGGCATTCTATTAATAAAAGACAACACGTAGTAAGAATCACAAGTCTTACAATGTTATGCTTAATATAAAATTCTTAAAATGAAATATTTTAGATTATTTTTGAACTTTAAGCATTTTAACAATAACAATATTGAAACCATAAATACTAACAAAGTCAGGTATTTGTTAGCATTATTTTCTAGAGATTACGGTGTGATTATGGTGAATAATCATAATGAATGATGATGATAAATGGTGATGATAAATGGATTGGCATTATGAAATAACAAGGTATATAACAGGATTGCCTTTGTATTAAGAACAACTTACCTTAGTACTATACATAGTCAAGATTTGACAAGTGTTTTTATTTATACCACACATCCCATAGCTAGGTTAAAAGCTAATACTGGAATCTAAGCTAGTAGTTGGGTGATCATTGCATACGGTTCTTGAGTTCGTTGATGGAGTCTTGGAGATTTTGTATATTCGCTTGGTGGCGAATCTGCATGTCATTGATAATGTCTCCTAGTTCAGTAATCCTGAAGCGGGCTAGAGAGGTCTTATGGTTACTTCCTATTTGTTTCCTCTAGAGTTTGGTAATTTGGGCACGAGCTGGTTGAAGTTCAGCTTCCAAAATATCAAAATCCTGTTGGATGATTACTCATCCTTTTCCGAGACCTTTGACTTTATCTTCTATATGCAAAATACAATCGATAGAGAGTTCTCCTAAGTAATTCATAATTTCTTCGATTTGTTCCTCATGACGCTCTATGCTTGTCTTTCGAGAGCTTTCACCTATCTCAAAGGCTTGAGGTAGGGAAGAGGTAGAAGAAGATGATCGGCCTTGTTTCTTAGGTGACAAAAATTCTTCTGAAAGAAAGAATTCTTGAGGATTAGGTATTGAAGATGGAGGTATGATAGTTGGAGGCGGGATAGGTGATTTTTCAGTATAAAAGGCTTGTAAAGATTTCATGTAAAGATCATCATGAAATATTGAAAGAGTTGGTGAAGCTAGAGGGATTATTCTAAATGAGTTGGAAGAGCTAGAGTAAGTTTATCCTGGTGAAGTCGGGATATAATCCGGATAAGCCGGAGGAAGATAGTTTTGGAAGTTGGAGGAAAAGGCATCCTCCATATTGGAAGTAGAATGGTCGGGAGAAGACATCGTTCTGTTTAACAACCCAGCGGTAAATAACATAAGTTATTTATTTAGTAATATAATAGTTATGTATCTTTACATACCATTTCGGAAGATATAGCGGCACGGAGGACTTTCTTTGGAATGTAAAAAGAAAAGTAAGTTATAGATAAGGTTTCCAACCGTTGTTTCTCTATAACGTGTCTCTTGATACCAAATCTGTAACACCCCCATTTTTAAATATAGCAGCGAAAGCTAATCTAGGGTATTACTTCAAGGTACAATAGTCATAATCATAGAAAACGAATAAAAAGAGTCGTTTTTGAAAATTTAGTTATCATTCATTATTTCATCAGAGTTTTTACAAACGAAAGGTCCCAAAATCTAAAACACAAAGTTTGAATGATAACAGTTTTGCCATCTTCAAGTCCTCACCACTCCGTGTCATAGGTTGCTTAGTTACTTGAGATAAAACATGCTAAAAAGTCATCACAAAGGTTGAGTGATATTCATAGGTTTAATTTAAATAATTTGAATGCAAATTTGATATTGGGTTACGTTGTTATACACCCGTTATAAAACAATATTATTGCCATTAGCTCATGAATCCGAAGCCTTGGGATATATTTGACACGTTATAGCCCCAATGGGTGCCTTTGCCAAAACACCCGCAGTTATATTCTAATGGTGAATGTAAGTGGTTACCGTAAACTGGTTACACCAACGTTGTTTCCAACCCAAATAGATCTATTCACAACATTCGTGCTCACTCCATAGAGTAATTAACGGTTGATGATATTAGGGACTTAAAGGCAAAATAGTTACTTAGGCAATAATAAATCAGGACAGCATACAGAAATAATTGCATTCATAGTTTATAACATGTATCCCCCTCGCGGGTTTATGAAATATTTAAAAGATTGAAATGCGAGGCTATGAACTTACCTTAACAGTATAGGAAAATCTGAGTGATAGCAAAGGTATATGGAATGAAATTAACGGCTTCGTCACACGCAACCTGGGGTAATATGTCAAGTCTTAGTTTGATTGAATATGTTTTACATTATAATGAATATCATCATTTAATTGAATTATTATGGAGTATTGTATCACCGTTCGGGCCACATAATTTAAGGTCATTAGTAAACGTTTTAAGTAGACTAGGGCACTTTAAATCATAAACCCAACAACTCAGTCAGAACGTAATACCAAGATGAAACCTCTTAATATGAAGCTCCCTAGTATTGTGATACGATATAATTGGTTTTAAGCGTTTTGCTTGATAACTGGAAATGATAAGCACGTCAAGCGTTAATTAAAGTTATGTCTTATAATGTTTTGAACATATTTTTATACTTTTTCAAAATGTTACATTTTAGACCCTTAAGAATGAAAAATGGCAAAATATACCCTTGGAGTTTGCACTTTTACGAGTTTGGTCCTTCTAGTTTAAAAGATGTACAAAGTAAACCTTGCACTTTAGAAAGTGACATAATAGACCCCTATAGTTATAACTTTAGAAATATGGCAAAAATAGTCCTTGTACTTATAAGTTTTCAAAAGTTACAGTATATGCCCCTTGCATGAAAATGATTTGCAAAACAAGTCCAAAATCAATAATAATGATATTTTTCAATATGAAAAGTAATTTACAGGTTATAGCTTATTAATATAAGCTAAAATATGAAGATTTAACATAACAAAAGTTCAAAATAACGATTCGTTAAGCCAGAAATCAAAATGGGTCAAATTAGGGTTTCAAAATGAAAACGAGCGGGTTTTAAGCTCAAATTCTTTCAAAACTTGATAAAGTACTTATTATAATGTTAGATAAACTTATTAGGATAGATTATAACAAAAGTTTACAAGTTTAGCTTATAGATTAAGTAGAAACACGAAATTAGGGTTTCGTGGGTTCGTTTTGGATCAAAAAGATAAAACACATATATTTTTGAGTTCAAAGCTTTTAACATGAGTTTAAGCATGATCATATGAACATTATAAGGGTATGAAAATAGATTGTAAGCTTATGGAACCTGGTTTTGAGCTTATAGCTTGAGAACGGGTCAAAATCAGGACTTTTAGCTTTATACGCCTAGAATAACGACTCCGGGGCTTCTTTTCTTGGTTTCTTTTGCTTCACTTCAGATCTTGAGTCTTCTTAGGACCTTCTTGAACAAATAGTTTATGCTATTATGGGTTATAGAAAGAAGAAGTGGGGATGAGTTAGAATGAAGGGTTTACACCCTTTATATAGGTGCGAATGGTCTTGGAGGGCAAGCAAAGGGTGATGTGGTGTCAAATCCTTAGAGATACTAAGTAAGGAAGTCTAGTAGGTGACAATGAAGGGCTATGTTGTGATTTTACAAAGGTATAAGTAGCTATGGAGTGTTGTTTGGGTCTTGTGGTGCCGCATGTAAAAAGAGAGACAAAGAGGAGAATGTGACTCATTTTAGGACCAAGAATGGAGAAGATATTTGTGTGAGGTGATTGTAAGCTGCTTATAAGAGAAGTAGCATAGTCATTGAGGTGCTTGAGTGCAAGAGTAACTTTCAAAATGGGTTAAAATGCAAAGAATAGAGTCGCGGGTTGGTTAGGGCTCAAACTAGGGTTTTCTTGGTTATTTTTCGAGTACATTTGATTAGTATTGATAGATTAAGGATCACAAGAATTATATTAAGAGTTTACAACAAGTTTTGATTGGTGGTTTGCGTTTAAAATGGGTAAAAATTTGTAAACAGGTCAAAAGTTCAAATTAAGGTTCAATTAGGGTTTTCTAGATTTAATTCTTGTACATTGTTGTTAAAATAATGAAATGATGATGAAATTTGATTTTTAATGTTGTAATTTATGTTATTACAACTTATTTGAGTATTGGTTTAGGTCTACAATAGATAAAGACAAAGAAACATGGTTTAGAAACTAGCTCGGTTTTAGGGTTTAGGGTTTCAAATTAGGGGTTTGAGTGTAAAAATATGTATGAGAGCTTATGAGTCGATTAATTAGGGTTTATATATTATATATTGAGGGTAGTATCTTATACAAAAGTGGTAGTGAAGAAACTAGAATGAAAACGAAGGTAAAACGGCTATTTTAGATGTCATGCTTAATGACTTGTACATTGTGCTTTTAAAGACTTGCACTTTGACTTGGAGGGAGTTTATATTTCAAATGAGATGTTATATTACGTGTACATATGATTTAGTAACTTGTACATTCACTTTAGATATTAACCTTTCATGTAATTAGGGTTTAGAGGTAAACGATAACGGTTTAAAGCCCGTCTTGATATAAAGTTGCAAATGGTACATTATATGAGTAATGTACTTTATAAAAATGATATTAAGATATTGACTTGACATGTTATGATGTTTGCTTGACATATATGTAGATAAGATTTCCATAGGTAGGTTGCGTGAGCTTGTTAACTTTAGTTATGCAAGTTATGTTGCATATTGAGATATTGGTAATGCAAATAATGTAATAAAGCGAAAAATTTCCCTAAAAAAGTTGGCTTATATATAATAGATAGATAGTACATTGCATCTAACTTAATAGATGGATATTTACGTCGATGAAAATTTACGGGTTGTTATATTAAATCAAGCCATTGCTCAACGGTGACATCCATTAGCCTAACCAATCTTTTATTAACAAAAATCACTGCTTCGGCGTCAATTCCCTCAATCTCATAATAGCATATACTTGGCTCATAAATATTAAGATCACCATCATTTGAATCATCCCGTTCTTTCTTATTAAATGGAATGGTAGGAAGCCCAGGAATCTCAACCTTAGGCCGAATTCATCAAAAATAGTTCCAATTGGTGTATTACAAGCGAATGAATCATCATTGATCTTGAGTAATCCAAGTTTTTCGAATCCTTCTTTGATCACCTTCATCTTTGCTACTGAAAAGAGCTATAAAATCATCAGTAGAACCAATTTGGAAAAAGGTATATGGAAAAATTTAAGCTCAAAATTTGGATATGAATAACTTATTTCTACTGCTGTATGAGATGATCGATACGCCGTATTCAATGGATTTGAATACGCTGTATAGATCTGTTGAACAAAATACGCTATATTGGTTTAGAAAGGTTGATATGCCGTATTCAATGCATTTGAATACACCGTCTTAATTGTTCAACCAAAACAATGTAACAAAAACTAAAACAGAAAATTAAAACAAACACACAAGCACACAAGTAAAATAAAAACAAGCAGGTAAAATGGATAATCCGACTCTAAGACTTAAAAATTAAAAATTTTACCCTAATTAAATTACATAAAATCTAAATTAGTTAGAAGTTAGAAATAATATACTAATAAAAATAAAAATTAACAATTTCACTCCCCAACAGCGGCGCCAAAAACTTGATGCGTGTCGTCGTGTGTAGGTATTATTTATTATCAAGTTTTACCTTTATATTTTCCAACTATACCTAAAAACAACACTAACGAGCAGTGTCCCTACAAACATGACCCTTATGGCTTTTTCAGACTCTGAGGTACATAATGACATAACTTGTTCAAAAACCTATCTAAAAAGCTTTGAAACTTTTAAAAATCAACTTAATGATTTCAGAATACAGTTTAACAAATCTGAGTTCAATTTAGCTACTTTTAAAAGAGGGTTAGCATCTGTAGAAGAGCAACTTGTCTTTTACAAAAAAATGAGGTTATTTTTTATGAACAACTTGCTGTTCTAAAAAGAGATATCTCATATAAAGACTCAGAACTTAGTATGCTTAAAAGTGAGTTAGAAAAGCTTAAGCAAAAAAAAGAAAGCAATCAACTTAAAATTAAAAATTTTGATAATGCTTCTAAGAGTCTAGACAAATTAATAGGGAGTCAGATAACTGATAAAAGTAGAAAGGGTCTGGGGTTTGTAAGCTATAATGCTATTCCACCTCCCCCCTACAGGGTTATTTTCACTCCCAAAATTTGATTTGTCCAACTCTGGTCTAGAGGAGTTCCAACAGTCTGAGTTTGAAGGCTATGGACCTAAGACTAGTAAGAGTGTTAGTGAAGATATTTCTAATGAGGTTAGGGAATCTCCTGATGCCCCCATTGATTAAGGATTTGGTGTCGGATGATAAGTTAGAGAAGAAAACTATTTTTCCTACTGTTGCTAAGATAGAATTTGTTAGACCTAAACAACAAGAAAAACCAGTTAGGAAACCAGTTAAGTATGCTAAAATGTATAGGTCACAAAGTCCTAGGGGAAATCAAAGAAACTAGAATAATTAGAAGTCCCAACAGCTAGGAAGTGACTTTGTGATGTACAATAAAGCTTGTTTTGTCTGTGGAAGTTTTGACCATGTGCAGGCTGACTGCAATTACCATCAAAGGGAAAGGGTGGTATCTGGGAATAATTATACAAGGGTGAATTACAATTATTCTGCTAAAAAGGCTCACCCTAGTGCTTACAGGAACATGGTTCCAAGAGCAGTTTTAATGAAAACTGGCCTAAGATCACTTAATACTGCTAGGCCTGTTAATACTGCTCATCCTAAAACTACAGTTTATAGTGCTAGACCAATGTCACGTTTTTCTAAATCAGCACAATCAACTGTAAAGAGGCCCTATCAAATAAGAACAACATTAACTAACAAAAATTTTAGCCAAAAAGTTAATACTGCTAAGGGAAAATTTTATACTGCTAGGCCAAAAGCAGTTAATACTGCTAGGCCAAATTCAGCAGTAGTTAATGCTGTTAGGGCAAATCAGGTTAATGCTATTAAGGCCTCAGCATGTTGGGTTTGGAGACCTACCAAACTTAATAGTGCATCAATTATCTTGACAGAGACATTAATTATGTTGTTGCACGACGGCAGATCCAAGTCAGTGATGGCTTGAGTCCCTAAAGGAAACTAATTTCTTTATTTTTATGTGCAAGGTCATCCACCAAAAAGGAAGAACGAGATATGTTGTTCAGTGGATGCTCAAGGCACAATGACATGATACATTGTTCCTTATTCTATCTGACTTCAAGAAATTTGATGGAGGATATGTTACATTTAGGAGAGGAGCTAAATGAGGGAAAATTACTGATAAAGGAACTCTTAAAACTGGTTAGCTTGATTTTGAGGATGTGTACTTTGTCAAAGAGTTATAGTTTAACCTTTTTAGTGTTTCAACAGATGTGTTGATAAAAAGTTAGTGTTATTTTCACTGGACATGGTGTTTGTTCTGTCTCCTGACTTTAAGTTAGCTGATGAAAGTCAGGTTTTACTTAAAGTTCCTAGAAAGAACAATATGTATAGTGTTGATATGAAGAATATTGTTCCTAAAGAGTGTTTAACTTGTCTTGTTGCAAAGGCCACACTTGATGAATCAATGCTATGGCATAGGAGGCTAGGTCATGTAAAATTTAAAACTATTAATGAAGCAGTTAATACTGCTTGCTATGTGCAGAATAGGGTATTAGTAGTTAAGCCTCATAACAAGACCCCTTATGAATTGTTTAGAGGTAGAACACCTGCTCTAAGCTTCATGAGACCATCTGGGTGTCATGTTACCATTCTTAATACCTTAGATTATTTAGGCAAGTTTGATGGAAAGTCAGATGAAGGATTCTTTGTTGGATACTCAATGAATAGTAAGTCTTTTAAGGTATATAACATTAGATCTAGGAAAGTAGAAGAAAGTTTGCATATTAGGTTCTTGGAGGATAAGCCTATTATTGTAGGTGATGGACCAAAGTGGTTGTTTGATATTGATGTTCTAACAAAATCAATGAATTATGTGCTAGTTGTTATAAGTACAAACTCTAATGATTTTGCAGGTACATAAGAAAGTATTAGTGTAGGTCATTCAAGCAAGGAGACAAGATCTAGTCAAGACTACATTTTGATGCCACTGTAGAAAGATGGTTCACTATTTGATTATTCTTCAAATAATGATAGTAATGATGAACCATAACCTTCTAGTGATGCTGGAAAGAAGGATGATGAAGGTGTGAATAAAGAAAGTAGAATTATTGATCAAGAGAGACCTGAAAATAGTTCTCAAGATGTTAATATTGTTGGGCCAAGTATTAATACTGCCAGTACAAATGTTAATACTAGTAGTCTAAATATTAATATTGTTAGTCTAACAGTTACTACGGCTCCACTTGAAGCCACACATGCTGATTTCTTTGGTGATGAAACATAAATAGATATGAGCAACATTACTACCACATATCTAGTTCCTTCTACTCCAAATACAAGAATCCATAAAGATCATTTACTTGATCATGTGATTGGTGATGTGCAGTCTGGTGTACAGACAAGAAGAATGACAAAGACTACAAATGAACAAGGGTTTATTAGTGCTGTTTATGAAAGGAAAACTCATGAAGACCTTTATACTTGCATGTTTGCTTGTTTCCTGATGTAGACTAAAAAACAAGATAACAAATTGGAACTGTTGATTCTACGAAAACCAGAAACAATTTTTCCAGCAATCATTGATCCGATTAAATACCAATTATTATGGTAAAAATTATTGGCAAACAACGGCCAATGGTTTATTTTTATTAAAACTGATAACTGACCGGATAGGGTTACATCAAATTGTTTAAATAGGCTCACAAAGCTGAAACGGGCCTAAAAAGACAGATGGGCCGTGAGCTAGAACAAAAACAAGTCCAACCAAAAATAAAAAAACAGAAAAATATAAATAACTCATAGTAAACGAGGGTTTTAGGCCTCGAAAAATTCGTAACCAGGTAAAAGGGGGTTACAATTGCGTTCGCCTTGTCTTTCCCTTCGATTTGAGTGGTCACGTGCCTGAAACAGACTTACGGATCAAAAGTTATGGCTGTTTTACTGAAGCCCTTTTCTTCACACGATCTTGGGCTTCTAAAAACAAGTCAGTCCATTCTTCAATACTTGGGCCTCCATCATTTCCTATCCCAGGAAGAACCTAAAAAGGTAATCCAAGCATTAAAAGATCCAAGCTGGATAGAAGCTATGCAAGAAGAGCTTCTGCAGTTCAAGTTACAACAGGTTTGGACCTTGGTGGATTTACCATATGGAAAAAGAGCCATTGGTACTAAATGGGTGTACAGGAACAAGAAAGATGAAAGAGGTATTGTGATTAGAAACAAGGCAAGGCTGGTTACACAGGGTTACACTCAAGAGGAGGGAATTGATTATGATGAGTGTTTTGCTCTAGTTGCTAGGATTGAAGCAATTAGGCTGTTCTTAGCCTATGCCTCATTCAAAGACTTTGTAGTATACCAGATGGATGTAAAGAGTGCATTTCTGTATGGCAAGATTAAAGAGGAAGTTTATGTCTGTCAACCTCCAGGGTTTGAAGATCCAGAGTACCCTGACAGAGTTTATAAGGTAGAAAAGGCATTATATGATCTACATCAAGCTCCTAGAGCTTGGTATGAGACTTTATCTACCTATTTATTAGACAAGGGATTTCAGAGAGGTCAGATAGATAAGACTTTGTTCATTAAAAGGGTCAAAAGTGATATTCTACTAGTTCAAGTATATGTTGATGATATCATTTTTGGATCTACTAAAAAGGAGTTATGCACTGAGTTTGAGAAATTAATGCACAAAAAGTTCCAGATGAGTTCTATGGGTGAGCTTACTTTCTTCTTAGGACTTCAAGTGACACAGAAAGATGATGGGATTTTCATCAGTCAAGACAAGTATGTGGATGAAATTTTGAAGAAATTTGCTTTTTCAACTGTGAAGACAGCAAGTACACCTATGGAGACTTCAAAGCCTTTGATGAAGGATGAAAATGCTGAAGATGTTGATGTTCACTTATATAGATCAATGATTGGCTCATTGATGTATTTAACATCTTCAAGGCCTGATATAATGTTTGTTGTATGTGCTTGTGCAAGATTAGATTAAACATCATTTTATCAGATCTTTTACTCTATACATATGAAGATTAGCTTATATCAGTTATGAGATCAACGAATTCACACACAGATGCAGAATGATATACGAAGAATAATTGCTCGAGTGGGGGGGGTAAAAGCATTGATATTGGCAGATTTCAATATCTGATTGAAAGTATAGGAATGCTTAATCTTTGAAGTATTGATTGAGGGAAGGTTAATTGTGTTAGTATACAGCGAATTATGCATAAATGATGCTTGAAATGGAATGGAATAGCAGCTAATGATGAAATTCAAGTTAGTGTTGTTGGCCTAACTTACTACTGGTAAGTATAATTAGTATTACTGTTATAATTAATACTATGAGCATTGAGACAAAACAAAAACAAAAAGAGAGAAAAAGTAAGCTTAAAAGAATTGAGAGAAATCAAAAACAGACAGAGAGAATTATGAGTTAAAAGAAATGAGAGAAATTGGTGAGCATAAAACCAGAAATAGAGATGTGTGAAACAAAAATAGAAAGAGTGATTTTGTGAGTTAAAAGAAATGAGAGAAATTGGTAAGCATAAAAACAGAAAGAGAGATGTGTGAAACAAAAATAGAACGAGTGTATTTTGGAGCTAAAAAAAATAGAGAAATTGTGAGAATGAAAACAGAAGAAGAGAATGTTTGAACATAAAAACCCAGAACATAGTGATTCAGTGAGAAAAAGAATTGAGAGATATAGTGAGAATAAAAACAGAAAGAGAGCTTGTGAGTATCAAAATTGATGATGGAAATGCTTTTTGGAACGAAATTAGACGTAATGCTGGTAACTCAGTTAATGCTGCTAGGCATACACTTACTACGCCAGTTTAGTTAATGTTGTTATGTACACCCCATATTACAATATAGCGCGGAAGCTAATCTAGGGTAAATTACATCATGGAAACAACAATCATAATCATGAAAAACGAACCAAAAAGACGTTTTGTCAAAAGATACGTTATCATTCAATTTCAAATCAGAGTTTTAACAAAGGAGGTCCCAAAATCTAGTTACATACAGGTGAGAATGATAACAAGTATTCGCCATCTCATATCCATGCCACTCCGATCCGTATTTTGCTCAATAACCTGAGATAAACATGCTAAAAAGTCAACACAAAGGTTGAGTGAAATTCCTAGTTTGAAAACAGTTGAATACAAGTTATAGTGTAATAATTATACAAACACAATTATTATGAAAATGTTATTGTTATGATCTTGGGTCACGTTATATATACCCGTTATTTATAATAATTGCAATGAATGTAATTATCATAGTAACCGTGTACTGAAACTGCGTATTGTCTTGTTTTGGTCTGTTTGGACCTTGTCTGTAGAGTAAGTCTGGTCTAAGTCATGGCACACAAACTGACTAGTGTAAATAATATACCCAAAATAGTGTGATATATTTAAAAGATAATGGCCCTCGGTGTAGGTAATTGCCATATACTATGAAATTCAAATATAGTGTGTTTGGTACCTATCCGGCTAACACAAACAGAGATTCGCAATCCCGATAGGTCAAACACAATCTTCGCGTTCACCCGTAAGTGATCATGGTCAGGATAAATGAGGGACTTTGTCATAATGTTAACTTAGACAGTAGCTGTAAAATTGGTAACGGGATATGCAAATAAATTGTAAAAACACTTGTATTCCCGGTTTAGCATGTATAAGTCCTTTGAACGTAAACACTATTGTATAACTAAAACGAGTATGTAAAAGAGTTTGTAACAAGCATGTATCCCCCTCGCGGTTTTATAAAACATGTAAATATTATGAACTCATTAAGTCTTTGAAAAGTAATCACATTGTTATAAGATAAACGAGTATGTAAAAGAGTTTGTAACAAGCATGTATCCCCCTCGCGGGTTTATAAAACATGTAAATGAGTAAAAGCGAGGCTATGAATCTCACCTGATAGGTAGATGTAATAAATATTCCAAAATGAAAGCTGACGACCTTATCACAATCTTAACAAGGAAGGTTGATATAGCAAATGATAGTAAACAGCCACGTCACGCAACCTGAGTAAATATGTTGAGTCTTAGGAAGATTGTACTCTAGAACTTTAGTTTTAAGAGTTATGAGTTTGATTGAAGAGTTTGGAATTATTGTATCACTGTTCGGGCCATCATAATTCAGAAGTCATTCAGTAAACGTTTGAGGAGCTAGGGCACTTTAAATCGTAAACCCAACAACTCAGTCAGAACGTAATACCAAGATGAAACTCCTTAATATGAAGCTCCCTAGTATTGTGATATGATATAATCGGTTTTAAGCGTTTTAATCAATATCTGGAAATGTTAAGCACGAGAAGCGTTAATTAAAGTTATGTCTTGTAAGGTTTTAAACATGATTTTATACTTTTTCAAAATGTTACATTTTAGACCCTTGAGTTTGAAAAGTGGCAAAATATACCCTTGGGGTTTGCACTTTTACGAGTTTGGTCCTTCAAGTTTAAAAGATATACCAAGTAAACCTTGTACTTTGGAAAGTGACATAATAGACCCTTATAGTTATAACTTTGATAAAATGACATTTTCAGCCCCTTTAGTTATAAGTTTCAGAAAGTTACGATATATACCCCTTGCATGGATAATATTTACAAAACATGTCCAAATTGCCATGCAAGCTTATTTTAACATTTCAATAGACATTTATAAGTTATAATAAACTAAAATATGAAGATTTAACGCAACGTAAGTTTAAAATAACGGTTCGTTAAGCTAGGAAGCAAAACGGGTCAAATTAGGGTTTCAAAACGTAAACGCGCGGGTTTTAAGTTCAAATTCCTTCATTAATCAATAAAGTGGTTATTTTAACATTAGTTAAGCATGCTAGGATAGATTATAACAATATTTAATCATTATAACATTTAGTTTTAAGAAAAACATAAAATTAGGGTTTCGGGTGTACGGTTTTGGATCAAAATGGAAAATGAGCATGAATTGAGTTATGAAAGTTTAACAAGAGTATATTTAGTATCATATGAACAAGTCAAAGCTTTGCTTGCTTGATCTTCTTATATGATCCTAGGATCATATGGAGCAGAGAATGTTTGCTCAATTGGGTTATAGAAAGAAGAAGTGGGGGATGAGTTAGAATGAAATATACGTGCTCCTATTTATAGTGTTAGCAACACTTAGAGGCCAAGAAACATTGATAACCAGGTTAGGACACATGAGGGGTGATGTGGAGATGCTAGGGGATGAGTAATGAAGTCTAGAATGTAAGGTGGAGGTGGTTCTAGATGTTTTAGTGGTGTTTGGTTTGATTTATACATGACTGTTTTTGGACAGCCAACATCAGTCTCTGTAAAATGGTTGCCATTTACAAACCGTAATTCCGTTGAAGCTCAAACCACCAAGCATTGTTAGATATTTGAGTCCTCTACAACATTTCATTTTACATATTTGAGGGTTACTATAGAAATATTTAGAAATAATAGCCATTTACTACTGGTGTGCAGAATCTGCGTACCTTTGCCATTTCGGTTGTAACTAATTCATCCGACGTCGAATCGGGTTGATTCTACCAGAAAAATGATCCCAAGACATATGGCTACAACCTAGTGTATTCACTTAATATCCAGATCCTATTCATATTTCTCAGATCCTATGTTTTATAGACTGATCTGATTCTGAACTAGGGCCTAGTTTTAGGTTTTAGGGTTAAAACTAGATTAGGGTTTTCTGGGTTTAATTCTTGAATATTTTTGTTGAAATGATGAAATGATGATAGGATATGATTGTTAATGTTGTAATTTAAGTTATTACAACTTATTTGAGTGTTGGTTTGGGGTTATGATGGATAAAAACCAAGAAACAGGTCATGATTTACTATTTTGCTCGGGTTAGGGTTTCTGACTTTTGAATTAGGGTTTTGAGTGTAAAAATGTGTATGAAAGAATAATAATTAGGTGTATACACATTGTAATATTGATTGTAGTAGCTTGCACAAAGTGGGTGTGGAATAAAATTAGAGGTTAAAACTGCGGTAAAACTGCTATTTTAAGAATCATGCATTAATGACTTGTAAATTAACTTAAAGACTTGTACCTTTCTTTGGAGGAATGTATATACATATGAATGTTATGTTACTTGTACCTATGCTTATAGTAGCATGTACATTCACTAGATATTACCCTTCATGAAATTTAGGTTTAGAGGTATCGATAGACGGTTTAAAAGCCCTTTTTGATATAACGTTGCGAATGGTACATTATAGGAATAATGTACTTTGTAATAAGAATATGATGATATTGACTTGACATGTTATGATATTTGCTTGACATATATGAAGATAGGATTGCCATAGATAGGTTGCGTGAGTTCATCTACTTTAGTTATGTAAGTTACATGACATACTAAGACATTGACAATGCAAGTAATGTAATAAAGCGAAAAATTTCCCCGTATAATTGTGATCATAGTAAAATAGGTTGATGAAAATTCTTGGGTTGTTATAAAGCCTTAACATTTAGTAACACGAATACAAGCATAAAAACATTTAAAAACGAAACAAAACCTTTCCTAAAGATTACACAATTTTCAATTAATCGAATAGTTATCAAACACTAAGATGACGACAAGGAAAATAATCAAACAAGAACATATAATGAACACACGCAAATGCAAAGCAAGATGTCATGATAGATTAACGAAGGAAAGATCATATTTGCAACTAGTATGAAAAACATAGCATTAGTGGTGTGTTGGGAGATGAAGAACAAGTTGGTGAACTAGTGGTTATAAAGGATTGACAAGGATGAAATGACAATATCAAAATGTGTAGATAAATTTAATGAAGTTTTTTTAAAATGATCCTTTTTCAACAAGACCAAAAATATTTAACACTTTTGGCGGAAACGCCATGACCAAAAATTAACCTTTTGTTATTATCGTAGAAGTCAAATATAATATATTACAAATCCTTTGAGAATATCTTTACATGAAACTAGACTCAATTATCTTTAAAATGGCGAGTGACACAATTTTTAATTCCATACGATTGATTTTATACAAAATTCCTAGAATGACCCATTTTCAACAAAACTTGTTGTTTCAATCTTATACATGGTTAAAATGACCGAAACTCGACTTCTATAACTTGACATAACATGAAAACTTCTAGAATTTATTCTTAAAATATATAATTAAATATCAAAGACACACTTAGTCTAAATGAACCGCGGAACCGTTCTTTATGAGTTTTGTCAAACACTAGTTTTGACCCGTTTTAACCAAAACAATAACTTATTACTTTGACCCACTTTGAAAAATACTTTTAAAACTACAACAAGACATCATTACACTTTATCTTTACTTTAGTATTTTAGATGAAACATTCAAGTTGCCAATCCCACTTTGATGTGCTTAAATTTTATGACAATATTTGTCAAAACACTTATCTAGCATACTTAGTAAGATATTGATATTATGCGAGAAGTTAACATAGCATATGCAAGGAAGGATAAATATGTCTAAATGAAGTGCATGAAACGTAGCATAAGACATAGTATGCATATTCATAAAATCAGAAAGCTAACACATAAATAACATGTTATCCCAAACACTAATGTTACACAAAAACAACAAGTTCAAATACAAGATATAAAGAGTATATAATACTAAATAAGGTGCAACAAGTAATCATATGCCATATTAAACATTTTAAACATCATTTTTACTTATATGACTTACCTAAGCATTTACGGAAAAATATTTTCAACAAAACTAGGAGTTATCCCAAACACTCCTTTCGAAACCAAATTGATATGTAATTTTCTTAAACCAATCAAACAAGTGAAGAAATGAAAAGATTGAAACATATGTTCCACAAATAAACAAGTTCAATTTCAATTTGAGATGAGCATACAATCAAGATAAATAAACAATGCAAATTAAGACAACTAGTCATTTATCATACGAAAAAAAAGACTCTTTTCGCCCGTTGAATATAACGATGTATAAAAAGCTTGATTATTGTCAAAAATACTTTAATTTCAAAGGAGGATGCATCAATGTTCGAAGGATACCAACCAAAATTGCCCGACTCAAAAGTTCGAGTTTCTATGTCAATACGAAACTTGAAATTTTAGACACTTTGTAGAATTTTGAAAATTTGAATTACTTAACCTTTTTATCAGTACCTCTAACCTATTTAATTAGAAACTAGACTCAATTCTCTTTGAAATGATGGGTGGCACGACTCCTACGGATTTACGGTTAGTATTTTATGGGCTTTTGAATTGGATCAAAATTTTGAAAAACTTTCTGTAGAACCGGGTCTGCCGGTTCCTTTACAAAATGGAACCTGCCTTTGTTAACAAAAGAAACCAGGGGTCTAGACGAATTTTCCAAAAACGTATATTTCGACTCGACAAAAAGGTTTAACACTTGGTAGGCTTTAAGATAAACTTATATAGCAAATTTTAATCATTATTCAAGCTTGTATAACAAAGATATTCAACAATCAAGACTTCTAAGAATAAACAACGATATACTTTTCATATTATGTCTTGCTTTTTGGATAATATGATACATAGATCGTACTCGGTTTTGAAAACATTTGTTTTGAAAACAAGAGCCATGTTGCTTCTGATACCAATTGTGTAAAATGTAGGGGGGGTGATGAATACGTTTTCATTAAAATCTTAAAACTTTCGTATCAAATACCCGATCAAACTTGACGAAATATGAAAAGTAACCAAAATCTATCTATTATTATTAGTAATAATGGAAGCATAGAATATGCTATTACTCACACACAATCAATAAACATCTAACCAAACATAAACATAATTGACAAGTAAAGAATAGCGATATGTAAAAGAGAAAAAAAACCAAACACGATGATTTATAGTGGTTCGGTAACGGAGCTCCTCTCCGCCCTACTCCACTCCCCGAGTACCCAACTCGAGAGTTACTTCACTAGATCAACACGCTCCCTTCTCGGCAGAGAAAACCTCACACAACGTCGCTTACACTTTTTCTAGTACAAAGCTAAATACCGATCCAAACAAAGGGTAGAATCAACTCATCTGTCTCCCCCCCACCCTTCCCTTCCGCTTACACTTTATCCGGTACAGAGCTAAATACCAAATCCTTCTTTGGGTACAACCAAACGCGTTATGTTTTTTGGTCCAATATAAAAAACCTTGTGTTTTATGGCACAAACACATAAACCATCTAATATGAATCAAATGATACAAAGAGATGATACAAATGGGTGTACAATGAGGATCCTAAGCATATGTGTCTAATGGATGTGAAAGCTCGAACCAAGCATCAAGATCACAAAGCATGATGAGGTTAGTATTTTATGATGGAAGATCACAAGTTTCCTAATCTTGTTTAGGTAGATCTTCATGTGCTTAAAAGCTTGTGGTTGATGTAGATTGCAAGATCTCAAAGCTTGCTTTAGAGGATCATTTCGGGTGTATGCTTACAACAAAAATAAGAGTTAGATGTATTATGATCATAGGATTGTGTGGATTCATTTTCTACAGATCTAAGTGTGTGTAAAATGGTGGAAAAACTATGTTTGG
The DNA here is from genome assembly GCA_026074375.1 of Tanacetum coccineum. Lineage (NCBI taxonomy): Eukaryota > Viridiplantae > Streptophyta > Magnoliopsida > Asterales > Asteraceae > Tanacetum > Tanacetum coccineum. Next base: position 46,351 of record BQNB010002794.1, read on the forward strand.
AGTGATGAAAAACAGATTGTAAAGGCTCCTCTTTTTATAGGCAAAACCTGAATGGAACCGGCTACTATTCACAATGGATCCGGCTTTGTAAATCAAAGGGAACCGATGACGCTCCAATAGAACCAGATACTGTTCATCATATCCAAAAAATCTTTTGTAATCTTTGAGAGATCTTTTAAGATTTAAATGATATAATGCATGATGCAAAGAACATTTTCTTTTTATTTACTTAAAAAAATGAAAGTAAACTTGTATACGTAAAAATAAAAAGTCTAGTTAAGTGCTTGTCAAAATAAAGTTTACTTGTAGATGCAAAATGTGAAAAGAGGTTTGATCATTATGCAACATAACAAACATGTACGAACCTGTGTTTTAACATACGAGGAATCGAAATGTGAAGTTGTGTTGATGAATGTTGAGAAAAAATATGAGTAACTTATACATTTTACGTTATGTATTACAAGTTACATGTTTGTCATCAACAAAACAAACAAGAGTGTGTAGATTAAATACCGTAATATTTTCACCAACACAGTGTATCAGTGAACAAATTCCTACTCAAAAGAAAAGAATCCTGAGAGTTAATCAACTCACTGAATATCCCTTTAGTTCTGGGTAAAAAGACTTGGTCTTTGTAAAATCTTCAGCTGATGACACAAAAGTGTCCATTCCAAGTGTTGAAAGGCCTTGGTTATCTGAAGTTGAAGGATTAATTTTGCCTAATCATGACACTGGTAGAACCCTCCCAGCTGAGTCATAAATGAAAGTAATTGATCCTTCAGTTGCTATCATTAACTCTTTAGTGACTGATTATGATTATGTTGACGAATCTTCAGTTTGTAGCACCCCTCTTCCTCCACTAGAAAAGTTGGCTGGTGCTAAACTTGTATCTAGACCAAAGACTATCAAGTCAATCTTGAAGTCAAATTCAACATTTAAAGCTGAAACATTAAAAGGTATCACAATAAATGAACCAACCTCAGCTCCTGCTAAGGCTAACAAAAATGTTTCAGCTTCCAAAAGAATCTCAGCTCCTTCTGGTAAACTAAAGAATGTGAAAATAGAAGATGACATTCCTTTTTTAGTTGTAATGAAGGAAATAAATGATCTCAAATTACAAATCAACAAAAATCAGTCATCTTACTCTAGAAATAACAAACCTCAACAGGTTCCTAAAAACTCACTCCAAACAAAATACAAAACACAATTCAAAAAGGGTTGTGAATTTTGTGGGATGAACAATCATCTCTCAAAAAACTGCTACAATGTAGTATTTTGTAAAAAATGTTAGAGAACTGATTACAAAACCTGTGATCATGCTAAATACATGAGCACAACGAACATGTCAACATCTTAAAAATCAAGGTGGATCTTCTTTAGGATCTCAAACCTCAAGACCTTTGAAACCCTTTCCACCATGCAAATATTATGGGTTTAATGATCATCAATATGATGATTGTGTTAACTATCCCACATGTTAGATATGTGGTAGTTATGATCATGACACAAAGGGTCACAATAGAATCATTTCTCTTAGAAGAGGAATAAAACCTAGAAACCCTCAGCAAGTCACAAAAAGTTATGAAACTTGTAGTAGTTATGTTCATACCACAACTGATCACAATGACATTGAGTAGTTCAGAAGAGGTGAAGCACTTCAAGCCAAAAGGCTAAATCATCAAATCCTACCAGATCAAAGACTCCTAGAGGTGAGTTTCTAAGCAAAACTAACCATTTTAAACTTATTCGTGCAGTGCGACATCAGGAAGCCCATCTGGTACCTGGACAGTGGATGCTCAAGGCATATGACTGGTGTCAAAAGCTATCTGCACAAACATGCAGAACAGTCAGGCCCTAAAGTGGTATTTGGAGATGACCCTACATGCATCAGTAAATGATATGGTTCTATAAAATGTAATGATATAGTTTTCACAAAAGTAGCATTTATAAATAGTCTCAAATACAACTTAATTAGCATAAGTCAGTTATGTGATGCTAAATATATTGTTCAGTTTGATGAGAAGAAAGGAATTATCTATTTTTCCATCAAGGAAGTAGTGATGATTGCTCCTAGAGTAAGAGATGTCTATGTTCTTGACATGACTTCTTCAGCACAACAATCTTATTTCTTTTCCAAAGCATCTGAAAGTCTAAACTAGCTTTGGCATAAAAGACTTGCTCATCTAACCTTTAAAATAATCAACCTGCTGGCCAAAAAAAATCTCGTTATTGGTCTTCCCTCTCTTATCTACTCAAAGGACAAACCATGTTCATCATGTGAAAAGGGAAAGTGTTAGAAATTAAGGGCTTCCACAAGTTTCTACTACTGGTTTCACCTTTGTTCTTTAACTTAACTGCCAAGAGAAACTTAGTACTCTGTACTGCCAAGTCTAAGTTAGACATGTTAGTGGTTATAGTTATACTTCATTACAAAAGGTTAGTACGTTGTCTTAATATAACTGTTAGTTTCTAATATGTAGTACTGCTTATGTGATATGCATGAGATATATAAGGAATAGATATGCATGATCATGTAATACGTTTTGTAAGCCCATTACGGTTTCCTTGGTGTATAAAAGGAATCCTATGACATAGATCTAGATATCAAGTTTAATATAGTCTTCATAGTAAATATGTTTTAGAATTCAAAGGTTCAAGGTTATCTGTAACTTTGGGATATGTTTTAATATAGTGTACAGTTTAAGCAAGAATCTTGTTTAAGTTTTCATTGTTCTTCTTAGTATTACAAGCTAGATTATGTATAGTTTGTAGTATTTACAATCTTAGTTTCTACTATAGTTGTTTTGGATCTATCCAACACAACTAAGCTTTAACAAGCTAAGTAAGATCTGTTCAAAAGGGATCAACAAGTGGTATGAGAACTTGTTGAGAAACTTTGAATAAGAATAACACCACATCTATACAAGATCTCATATTCAAAGAAAAGATGGAGTCACAATCAGAAACTACCCAAATAGTGTCTGCCCTAAAACTTCCAGTACTCAAAACCGGAGACTATGATCTCTGGAGCACCAGAATGGAGAAATATCTTACTTACACTGATTATGCTCTTTGGGAGGTTATTATGAATGGTGATGCACCTGCTATTGCATCAGCTAGTGCTTGTACTGAAGGTCCCATTCCTTCTAAAACTGCTGAACAAAAGCTAGCAAGAAAGAATGAATTGAAAGCAAAAAGCACTCTGTTGTTGGCCATTCCTGATGAGCACCTATTGAAGTTTCATGGAATCAAGGATGCAAAGACCTTATGGGAAGTAATCAAGGCCAGGTTTGGAGGCAACAAAGAATAAAAAAAATGCAGAAAATCATTTTGAAGCAGCAATATGAGAATTTTGCTGCATCAAGATCTAAAGGACTAGATAAAACCTATGATAGGTTTCAGAAACTCATCAGCCAATTGGAAATTCCCGGGAAAGTTATCTCTCAGGAATATGCAAATCTGAAGTTGCTAAGAAGTCTACCATCAGCTTGGAACAATATTGCTTTAATAATGAGAAACAAATCTAATCTAGACACATTGAGCATGGATGATTTGTATAATAATCTAAAGGTGTATGAATTTGAGATTAAAGGCCAATCAAGCTCAAACTCTTAGAATGTGGATTTTGTATTTTCAGAAAACACTAGCAGTACTAATGAAGCAGTTAATACTGCTCATAAAGTTTCTACTGCTAGTTCACAGGGATAAGCTTCTTCCTCAATTTATGCTGATGATGTCATGTTTTCCTTCTTTGCTAATCAATCTGATAGTCCAAAATTGGATAATGAAGATATAAAGCAGATTGGTACTGATGATCTTGAAGAGATGGATCTCAAATGGCAGGTGGCCATGCTTACCATGTGGGTGAAAAGATTCTTAAAGAAGATATGAAGGAATCTAAATTTCAATGGCAAAGAAACTGTTTGCTTTGATAAGATAAAGGTTGAATGTTACAACTGCCATAGGAGAGGTCACTTTGCTAGAGAATGCAGGGCACTAAGGAATCAAGGGAATAGAAATAGAGATGGTCCAAGAAGGAATGCACCAGTGGATACATCTACTACACATGCCTTGGTTGTTCAAGATGGGATAGGTGGTTATGATTGGAGCTTTTAGGCTGAAGAAGGCATCACAAACTTTGGTCTAATGGTCTATACATCCGAAGGTTCATCAAGTTCATCAAGATTGCTTAAAATCATATGAAACTCTTCAAAAACAGTATGATCAACAGCGTGATGCTCTTAAAAAATATAATTTAGAAATTATAGGTTATCAAATAGGATTAGAATCACTAGAAGCTAGGATAGTTGTTCATGAAAAGAATGAAAAAAGATCAAAGAAAATAAAAAGATGAAATAATGCAAACTATGCTTGTATATTGTGTATTTTGTCTTTTGTGATGTGTAGGTGGAGATATTTCAAATATCACACGAAGAAGGCCAAAATGGGACAAAAACGAACACGAGAATGGAAAGAGGACGAAAAACCAAGGCCAAAGGCGTACTCATACTTTACGGACCAACCCGGACCCACTTAATGGGACGGGTCAGCTCACATTCTATTTAATCTAAACCAAACAAGCCTAAAACCTTTTATTATACTATACGAGGCCACAAAGACCAAAATTAAACCATAATGGCCCAAGTCCAAAATCCATGCTCAAAACCAAAAGCCCGAGCCCAACACCTTTTATAACACTTGGTCAATACTCGGGTCAAAGTCAAACTTTACAAGCACGGGTCAAAAATCACTATTTCACCATCCCTTTCACCCTTTCCCTCCTTTTTCACCATGGATAGAGCAGGGTTAAACTAGCCAAATACATGTACTTCCCACATTCTATAAGCCTTCCTCTGACACCACTGACACCCTACTTATCCACGCTGGCAATCCCTAACAATATCATTGGTCAATAGGACATGGCACAAGATCTAACGGATGAGATTGAAAATTAGAGGCGGTTATGATTGAATGGCCAATATTAGAGGAGTGATGAGCATCCAAGAGCCTAGAAGCTTCATCTCTCGGCTATAAATATGAGATGCCTCTCACACACATGAGATATCTAGTGTAGTATTTAGTGTAGCTTAGCTTATTGTATCGTTTTTAGTTTAAATTGATGTAACTTTCTTCCAAAGTTGTATCAGTTAATCAATCATAAAAGTCAAGTGTTCTTATTGTAAAGTAAATACATGTTTTAACCAATTTACACTATGTTTGCTTAAGCTCTTATACCACTCAAATAAAAGCTCAATAAGCCTTCATAATCACTAATAAGCTAGCTGTATACTCAGTTAAGATCTAAAAGCTTAGCTGAGCTTATTAATACTCAAATCCACCCCAAAGAATACCTCAGCTTATATTGGATGATGAACCAGACTTGGAAGGGTTCATGGACAATACCAACTTATCTTTGATAAGCTGGAGCTTTTATAGATAAGCTCTAAGAGCAATTATCCCAATTTAAGCAAGAGACATTTTAGAGTTTCATACTTCAAGTTCCAATTTTAGCTTAATTCTGTTTTGTTCATCTTATGCTTAAATACCTGCTTATTGTTTCTTTTTATTGCTTATAACTGTTTAATTAGACTTATTATTGCTCTTAATTGTCTTCTTATAGTTTAAATTCAAGTGGTTTATGTTATAGCTTAAAACTGTCTAAAAAGCCAAAAATATGCTTAATAATCTAGCTTATAGTTTAGTGCTTAATTCCTGTTGGTATTTGCTTACTTGATCTTTATTTGCTTATTTAGGCATTTGTTTTCATAAATCTCTGCTTATTTCAGTTCTTTGTGGATTAAAAATGGATAAAATCACTTTAAAGGTGGTTATTGGATCAAGCAGTACTAACTTGAGTTAGTACTGCTTGACCACTCTTACCATTTGAGTCTATTTCAGCAAGCTTAATTAGAGTTTAAGAGTTAGTTAAATTCAGTTTTAAAGGTTTAAAAGTTTAGTTTTAGGTTTGTTATAGCCATAGTTTAAAACTGTGGTAGTTCTATTCTATAATCAAGCTAATTTGGTTTAATTTTGTTAAAGTGCTATTTAGTGTCAGTCTTATGATGCAGTAGAAGAGTAGTCAAGTGAGAGTGTAATTGTTATTTTGAGTCTAGTCATTAAACTGCCTTAATTTCAAAGTCTATTTCAAAAAGTAAAAGTCTAGTTTTCAATAAGCAAATTAGTTTAGAGTTAGTTTGTCTTAGGGTCTGATTTTGCTAACATAAGTTCATTAGACATCAAGCTTAATCTGTTTCTAGCTTTTGAGACTTTTTATCAGCTTTTTCTAGCTTAAATTTAGTGCTTAAAAGGGTCATTTTGTCTTTTCAAAAATCCAAAAAGAGTCTAGTTGTTAAAACTGTCAATCTTCAAAAGTTTTTTCTAGCCTAATTACTAGTCTAAATTTCTTAATTCTTTCTTTTATGAGTTATTTGGAAGGTAAAAATAATCTGTTTTTAGGTTTTGAAGGTTTATCTTGTGAATTCTCTAGCATAAATTGTTACTCAAAATTGCCTAAGTCTGTTTGGTAGCAGGTTTTTGCTAAACATAGCTCATTTGCTTCTTTGAGTTTTTTTTGCTTATTAAGTGCTTAATTTGAATCTAGGTTGCTTTAATAGAGTCCTAGGAAGTTAAGTTTACAGCTTTTTAGATTTTTCTATGCTAATATTGTCCTAAGGTTTCCAAAACAGTTTAGCCAAAAATTTTCATTTAACTTAAAAAGAAGTTTGACAGTTTCAAAAGGCTTATTCAGACTTAAAATTAAGTTGTTACCAATAAGTCAATTTACAAAGCTTAGTTTTCTAGTTCTTTAAGTTTTAGTAAAAAGTTTTCAAGAAAATAAATAATGTTTAAAAAATATGGTCACAAGGACACGAAAACCTGTGACCTCTTCCCTGTTTCTTTTTTAACCAATGCCTCAACACCACACCACTTAAACCACTGCCCTTTGACATTTTTCAGTTCTATCTTGCATCATTTAATATTAAGAGGTCCTTTTAGTTTTAGCTATTAAGTCGGTTTTCTTATATCTCTTATTTTTCAGACATTTTATCAAAGCTACATTTTTCTTAAATCTAAAATAGTCTTAAGTATTTTCCATAATATTTATTAATTTTTCATAAATTAAGTTTAGTCATTTTTTAAATCTTTTATTTCATTAAAAGTGTTTTAAATTCATAATAAAAAAAATTTCATTCTTTTTTCTAAAAATTATTTTTAGTCATCAGATTTATAAAAAATAAAAAAACATTTGTAGGTCTTAAATTGGTTATACTTGCTTTCTTGTCGCGTTTTCTTAAATTCCTGTTAACGTTTTTATGTCTAATTTCTTAATTGCTTAGCCGTTTACTTTGCTTTGCAGTTTTAATTGTTTTTAGGCTGTAAAATAGAAAAAACGAAATCAAATCCTTGATTATTCAATTACCGTTCACAAACTAGAATACCGATTTTCTATTCACATTTCGTCAGGAAAAACGACCCGGGAAGTTTTAGAAATAGCTTTGGTTAAAGCAATTCTCTCTAAAACTTTATGTATAACGTATACTACTATATCTACAATTGATTTTTCGCCTCTTAATTACACATTCTTGATTGTGTGGGTGTGGTTTGGAACGCCATAAAAAACATTGCCTTTTATGAAATAGAATGTTAAGGTAAGAGAATAATCTATAACATACTTAAAAACAGTTAGTAGAGCTTTAAAAGAAAAGATGATTTAAAACCAAAAATAGAAAAATTGAAACATCATCTATAAGCTAACAAACTGCTAAACATCAAATAAAGGTGTTAATAACAAGTCTGGTGTTGGTTTTGAACAGTCAATGAATGAAATAAATTTGCAATAAATGTCGATCTGAATAAAAGAGAAGTGTTTGAAAGTGCATCTGATAGTATGTGAATGAGAATAAAGAGACAATAATTAAGTAACTGATAAGGTTATAGAGGTTAGGATATCATGCAGTTCCCCTTCCCTACACTAGGAACTACATGCCCTGAAAGATCCGAATTATCCTAGCTGGATAGATGATCTGACTATAAGACTAATGTGAGAGAAACTATCACTAGTGTCCTAGAAATTAATCACTGCACTAAGTCTATGAAGGATAGTTTGGAACAACCTAAAGATATTAGGCCTAGTGCTCCTATCATTGAAGAGTGGGAGTCTGATAGTGATGATGATTGTGTGGTTAGACCTTCATTTGAACAAAATAAATCTAGTCATGCTAAAATTAATTTTGTTAAATTAGATAAGGAAATTTGTTATTGAACAACACACATATAGGCAAGCTGAACACCTTAGGAAAAGTCAGAATCCTAGGGTTGATAAAAGAAATTAGAATGGAATAATGACTCAGAAACTAGGGGATGGTTTTAAGTTCAATAAGAAAGCTTGTTTTGTATGTGGAAGTCTTAACCATTTAATCAAGGACTAACTTTCTTATGAAATAAAATGAGGTTGAATAAATCTGTGTGAATAATATGAATGAAGGGCTACGGTCAAATGGGAAGTATAACCATATGGAACAATGCTCAAGGGTGAACCACCAAAATAAATTGACTTACCCACATTCTAAAAGAAATTGTGTTCCAACTGCAGTCTTAACAAAGTCTGGCAATGTACCAGTTAATACTGCTAAGCAAAGCTCCCCAAGAGCAGAAGTATCAAATAGTACTGGCCAGATATGTTAATACTGCTGCATCTAGACCAACTGTGAATGGTGGCAAAACCAAGTTTAAATGTTTTTCATAAAGCACATTCACCATTGAGAAGGCCTTTTAACCAAAAATCAGCAGTCAAAACCAATAATTTTAATGAAAAAGTTTATACTGCTAAGTTTAATAATGTAACTACTACTGCCAAAGTATAGTTAGTACTGCTTGGAGGGCAAAAAAGGGAAAAAGTTGTTAAGTCCTCAGCAGCTGTATTGGAGACCACAGGAAAAGTAATTGACCATATCCCAGACAGTGGATCATACTCCAAAAGATTAAACTAATGTTGATCCTCAAGGCAGACTCCAATGTAGTGATATGGCTAGGTCCTCAAGAGAAACTTATTCACTAATTTGAGTGCAACAGGGTAATCCACAATATACTTTACCGGATCAAAGGGATTTTTGATGTGGTATTCTCTAGGCATATGACTGGGAACAAGTCCTACCTAACAGATTATTAAGACATTGATGGAGGATTTGTTGCATTTGCTGGAAGTCCTAAAGGAGGTAAAATTACTGGAAAAGGTAAAATTAGGACTGGGAAATTAGACTTTGAAGATAGATAACTTTATAAAGTACTAGTTTAATCTTCTCTCTGTCCCATAAATGTGTGACAAGAAAATAGTGTTCTTTTACTGAGACCTAAATGTCTTGTTCTATCTCCTACCTTAAGCTAATTGCTGAAGTTAAGTTTTTTTTGCTTAAAGTTCCCAGACAGAACAACAAGTACAGTTTTGATCTAAAGAATGTTGTTCCTTCAGGAGGTTTGACTTGTTTATTTGCAAAGGCTACAATTGACGAGTCTAATTTATGGCATAGGAGGCTTGGTCATATAAACTTTAAAACTATGAACAAACTTATGAGGGGAAACCTTATTAGAGGCTTACCTTCAAAGCTTTTTGAAAATGACCATTCTTGTTTTGCTTGTCAGAAGGGAAAGCAACACAAAGCCTCTTATAAGACTAAGCTTGTGAGCTCTCCAGCCATCCTAACAAATGTTTCATTATGGACTTATTTAGCTAACATTTTAAGAGTATCAATCACAAAGATATAATCCGATGTTGTCACTGATGACTATAGTAGGTTTAGTTGGGTTTTCTTTTTGGCCACTAAGGATGAGACTAGTGGGATCCTTAAAACTTTTATAACTAGCATAGAAAACCAAATAAATCATAAGGTTAAAATCATCAGATGTGACAATGGAACTGAGTTTAAAAATAATGACATGAATCAGTTTTATGAGATGAAAGGGATTAAATGGGATTTTATGTGTTGCAGAAACTCCAACAAAACTAAATGGAGTTTATGCTAAAGAAAGAACAAGAACTAATAAGGCAGCTAAGACTATGCTAAGCAGATCATTATTACCTACTACATTTTGGGCCGAAGCAGTTAATACTGCTTGCTATGTTCAGAATAGGGTTCTAGTAACCAAGCCTCACAACAAGACATCTTATGAACTATTACATGGTATACCACCTAGTATAAGCTTTATGAGACCTTTTGGATGTCCTGTGACTATTCTTAATAGCTTAGATCCCCTAGGAAAATTTGATAGGAAGGCTGATGAGGGGTTCCTGGTTGGATACTCTATAAAAGTAGGCTTTTAGTATATTTAACTCTAGAACTAGGAAGGTAGAGAAGAACCTGCACATAAATTTTCTAGAATAAACCAATGTTATAGGAGGGTCCAGAATTATGGCTCTTGTGATATTGATTCACTAAGCAAAATCTTATGAATTATAAAGCCAGTTACCTGTAGTAAATCAACTAATGGTGATGCAGGTATAGAGACAAATGTATCCAGGGCAATTGGGCCAGGGAAAGCATCTGATCATGAATACATACTGCTACCACTCATGCTTTCTAATTCTTCACTCTCTTTAAAGTACTCAGAGCACAGATGATAAGAGTTGATGAGGAACCAAACAAAGGAATGATGACATGTAAGTTAAATAAATGGTCGAAGAAAGAGGAAGGAGGAGCTTCAAATAAGAAAGATGCCAGCAAGTGCAAGATTCCATAGCTACATTTGATAGTTTGCTTGTTTAAACGAGAAAGGAAGGTATGCTACAGCACTAACATATATTAGTTACTGCTAGTCCATCATGTTATACTATTGCTGGGACCAAGTATTAAACTGCCCAGTGAAAATAAAGAATACAAGTAATCATGATAGAATTGGTGGTCGGAACTTAGAGAGAGAAAGTAGAAGGAAAGATGTAATACTAAGAGAGAAAGTAAAGAAACATTTTTAAAAGGCATAAATGAAATGAGAATATAAAACCACCAACACCCGCTCCACAGCTATGAGAGGGTAATTATACTTACAAACATAACCGGCCATGGTCCAGTTATAGGCGTTCTATGGGCCTTGTACCATATTAGCTTATCAAACTAAACATTTGACTAACTATGGCCTTTAACTAGTTAATATTGGAAGTGACTGAGACTTTTCTTGTTTCTAACAATCTCCCCCTAAGGGATGTCACTTCAATTTACAAAACTTTAATCCTAACATACTATGCTTAATCTTTAGTCTTCAGCTCGTAAACTTCATGTCTTTCATGAACTTTATCTTGTGAATATGTTGTAGTGTCTTTTGACTTTAGGCATGAGCTTGTTCCTTTATCTTGACTTGTAAGTAACACTTGTGATCTTGAAACACTTTTGAGATACATCAACCAAGCAAAACCCTCGATTCGCCATCTTGTGACTAGCCATCTCTGTGAACGTTGTGACTCTGGATCGACATGCTCATACAACCTTTCTTAATTTATTGACATTGAAACAGCTTTATTGTAGCATCTTTTCCATAAAATTATTTAACTTTATCACTTCGTCATTTCGGAAGACGTTCTGTATCTAGAGTGGCGGGAAACATCTTGAAATCTTTGACTTTAATACTTATCACTTCAAGAAGACGTAGGTATCAAAGTAGTGGAAGTCCTTAACACATGTACTTTGAGCTTATCATGATGTCTTATGTTTTGTCGGTCCATGGTATGTAGCATGTGGCTATAATCTTATGAGACAGCGGGAATAGGTACCTCTCACCACCATCTTTAAGTTAAATGGTATAAAACAGTTAGCAATAAAGCGGGGGAACGAAATATGGCTATTGAGTTATCGCCCAGTGTTTGGTTGGAGTAACCTTCAAATTCCGTGAGATCGACCTGTGATCAGTAGAATCTCAATTTAAGAAGTATCTCCTTTACAGATTTCCAGCTAAATAAATGAATCTTTACTAACACATGTGTATTAGATTCCGATCAAACTTTAGCATGTTTCTTCATTATCGAAACATCTCAAAGCAGACAGCACGATAAGAGTAAACCAGCGAGTTACTATCTCACCGATTGAAGTAAAAAATTGATTTGAAAATCAATCGATGTGTCACTTGCTAAAGTGGTTTTGTGACACGTCGAGAATGTTAATCATTTCAAAATTCATCATTAATGTCCAATTCACAACCTGGAACAAGTTTGATTTCTTGTAAATCGTGCATCCATCGATTCTTTCTAGTTGTCATAAACAAGTTTGGATTCATATAGAATTCTATAAGCCACCTACCATAGTAGCTTGGTTTGATGTTGGCTCAAGCAAAGATTTCCATCTTCAATTGATGATATCACATAGAGTTCTGGGCAAAATCACAAGGATAATGGCGAAAGGACTCATAGTATATTCATGTTATTCACACGTTGTCGACTTAATAGATTTAATTGATAAGTGTCCTAATGTGATTTATGGAGATCTCTTTTGCTCTAGACTCAATAGTGCACTTTTGATTTTAGTGATCAGGAGCTAAGTTGAGTGCCAACCATTTTAAAAATCAACTAAACTCGGAGTGAGAGAGTTGATAGAAATGAGTGAAGAATCTCCATGATTTTGAAACAAAGAACAAGTACTTCCGACATTAAGTGGCTAGGAAGGGTTTTTGCATAGACGTCACTTGGGGGTATCCATACTGTCTTCACAGTCGACAACATCTTAGTGTTTACCCGACAGTTTATGTATTGACGCAGTTTTCTGCCTAAGTGTATGAGGAACTTCTTTCTTTCACCCTATATCTGTACATTTTCTTTTTTCATTACTTCAACCCTTTTAATGCTTATCGAGACTTCATAACTACACCTTGTTGGGTTTGTTCTAGTGTTAGCTTCATCCTCAGTCGCATTATTTCCCGATTCTCACTTTTCCGCCTTTTGATCATACCTAAGGACTCTGATCACACAAACTAGTGGATATCCCTTGGGTAGATCCCCTCTGGTTCTGGTTGGATCGTGAGATTTGAATACTATAGCTTAACACCTTATATATCCATACATTAAAGTACATGGTCGGTCTTTTGAGTATTCCATCACGATCAAAACCAAAATCATTGAAAAGTTCAATCAAAGTGTTTGATATACATATCAAAAGGTTTACACTTTGAGAGTTTTTCATTATCTCTAAAAGCTCCCCCTTAACATGTGCATCGTAATCCGATTACATGCTAGGTGTGAGTGCATTAAAGTCCATTTTTTTGATCACATCTTTCCAATACAATTAGATCCAAGTTAACCACATTTTCTCACCCTTATCTAAGATGTTAACCTTGATATTTTAGATATCAATTATTACTTTCGTGGAAAAATGTTATAATACTATCTATGAGGAACATTTTAATGCTCCCTCTTAATTTAAATGAGGGTAATAAGATAGTGCCTGAGTACAATTAATTTGAATTTTGTTGAATATACTAAGAAATATCTTGAAAATTTGTACTCGATCACTCCTTATATCACCATAAGTCTCCACCACATATAATATATTCACGAAGTTTTATTATTTACAAGATTTGACCTGAATGATAAGCACATCATATGATAGAATCATATGGTCCTTTTTAGTAGCCGAAGGTCTCCTCTATAAGGTCTTACACCAACAAACTTTTCAAGACTTCGCATCAACCTCCTGTCTTTGAGTTTCTTGTCAATGGATTTTTAAACACCACTAACGGAGCTCTCTGCTTGGTCTTGTTTTGACCACTTTCACTTCGGAAAATACTCCATTTGAATCCCAGTAGCAATATCATTAAGACTGGTGCGAACATGGTTGAGTGTGCCATCGCTTAACTTGTGAAGTTTATATCGGCACCATCACACGATTCTTTTCATGACATCATGATAGATAATGCCTTGGATATCATGGTAAGCAGTGTATGGAGTCTTTTTACTGATGACTGAACGGTATGTGTCAGGTTTGGTGAGGTTTATCTTCTTCTGGTAGCTTTCAACTGCCAGTTATAGATCTTTCATACGTTCTTGAATTACAATGCGTCCCCACCCCACCACCTTGTGTACATTCGCAAAGCACAAAGTTGTGCAAACCGTCATCCAAGCCATTTATCTATCAAGATGACATGAACAGAAATCGTTTGATGCGCGCCGATAAACTTCACAAGTTAGCGATGGCACACTCAACCATGTTCGCACCAGTCTTAATGATATTGCTACAGTATCAAATGGAATATTTGCCGAAGTGAAATGGTCAAGAACAGACAAGCAGAAGAGCCCGAGTGGTGATAAATCCATTGACAAGAAACTCAAAGACAGGAGGTTGATGCGAAGTCTTGAAAAGTTTGTTGGTGTAAGACCTTATAGAGGAGACCTTCGGCTACTAAAAAGGACCATATGATTCTATCATATGATGTGCTTATCATTCAGGTCAAATCATGTAAATAATAAAACTTGTGAATATATTAATATGTAGTGTAGACTTATGGTGATAATAAGAGAGTGCTCGCGTTACAAAATTTTTCAAGAATTTCTAGTAAATCAAAAAAATTCAAATATATGACACACACTATCTTATATACCCTCATAAATTAAGAGGGAGCATTAAAATGTTCCTCATAGATAGTATATAACATTTTTCCCCGAAAGGTTAATCAATTGATATCTAAAATATCAAGGGGTTAACATCTTAGATAAGGGGAGAAAATGTGATTAACTTGGATCTAACTTGTATTGAAAGATGTGATCAATCCAATGGACTTAATCACTCCACACCTAGCCATGTATACTAAAAAACGATACGATGCACAAGTTAAGGGGTAGCATTTAGAGATAATGAAAAACTCTCCAAGTGTAAACCTTTGATATGTCATATCAAACACTTGATTGAACTTTTCAATGATTTTGGTTATGCATCGTGATGGAAAATACTCAAAAGACCCGACCATGTAACTCTTAATTAATGGAGATATAAGGTGGTTAAGCGATATGTATTCAAAGCTCACGACCAACCAGAACCAGAGGAGGATCAACCAGGGATATCCCTAGTTAAGTGTAAAGTCCTTAGGTATGATACAAAAGAGAAAAATGTTAGAATACGGAAATAAAGGCCGACTGAGATAGACTAAAACACTAGAACAAACCCAACAAGGTGTTAGTTATGAATCTCGATAAGCAT
Organism: Tanacetum coccineum; assembly: GCA_026074375.1. Taxonomy (NCBI): domain Eukaryota; kingdom Viridiplantae; phylum Streptophyta; class Magnoliopsida; order Asterales; family Asteraceae; genus Tanacetum; species Tanacetum coccineum. The sequence continues at coordinate 61,518 of BQNB010002794.1, forward strand.
TAAAAGGTGAAGTGAATTGAAAAAGAAATGTAAAGAAAAGGGTGAAAAGAAAGAAGTCTCCCAACACTAGGCAGACACTGGGTCAATACATAAACTGTCGGAACACTAAGATTTTCCCCATTGGAAGACAGGCATAGGACCCAGTGACGCATCACAACCCTTCCTAGCCACTTACAGTCGAAAGACTTTGTTTCAAACTCATGAGATTCCCATCATTCTATCAACTTCTCCTCACTCCGGTTAGTTGATATTAAAAAGGTGGCACTCAACTTCAGCCTCCGATCACTAAAATCAAAGTGCACTATTGAGTCTAGAGCCAAAAAGAGATCATCCATAAATCTCATTAGGACACTTATCAAATTAAATCTATTAAGTCGCACAATGTGAATAACAAGATATATACTAAGAGTCCTTCGCATTATCCTTGTGATTTTGCCAGAACATCTAAGTGATATCATTCACAATGAAGATGGAAATCTTGCTTGAGCCAACATCAAACAAGCTCTTGGTAGGTGACTTATACGATTCTATATGAATCAAACTTGTGACAACTAGAAAGAAACGATGGTGCGATTCTACAAGAATCAAACTTGTTCCAGGTTGTGAATTGACGATTAATGATGAATTTTGAAATGATTAACACTCTCGATGTGTCACAAAACCACTTTAGCAAGTGACACATCGATTGATTTTCAAATCAATTTTTTACTTCAGTCGGTGAGATAGTAACTCGCTGGTTTACTCTTATCGTGTTGTCTGCTTTGAGACGTTTCGATAATGAGAACATGCTAAGTTTGATGAATCTAATACACATGTGTTAGAAAGATTCTATACTTTAGCTGGAAATCCTGTCAAGGAGATTCTTCTTAAATTGAATCTACCTGATCACAGGTCGATCCTCACGGATTTGAAGGTTACTCCAACCAAACACGGGCGAATAACAAAGCCATATTCGTCCCCCCGCTTTATTGCTAACTGTTTTATTACAGGAAACTTAAAGATGGTGGTGAAGGTACCTATTTCCCGCTGACTCATAAGATTCATAGCCACATGCTCATACCAGACCGACAAACATAAAGACATCATGAAAGCTCAAGTACATGTTTTAAGACTTCCGCTACTCTGATACCGTACGTCTTTCTTGAAGTGACAAAGTATTAAAGTCAAAGAATTTCAAAGAAGTTTCCGTCACTCTGATACCGAACGTCTTTCTCGAAGTGACGAAGTGTTAAAGTTAAATAATTTCAAGAAAGATGCAACAAAAGCTTTTCAAGTCAATAAATTAAGAAAGGTATGAGCATGGACATCCTAGAAGTCCCAATTTCACAAGATGGCAAAGTCCACGAAATGGCGAAACGAGATTAACTTGGTTTGATGATCTCAAAGTGTTCAAGATCACAATTTTACTTACAAGTCAAGATAAAGGAACAAGCTCATGCCTAAAGTCAAAAGACACTACAACATGTTCACAAGATAAAAGACATGAAGTTTACGAGCTGAAGACTAAAGATAAAAGCATAGTATGCTAGGATTAAATTTTTGTAAATTGGAGTAACCTCCCTTAGGGGGAGATTATTAGGATCAAGAAAAGTCTCGGTCACTTCCAATATTAACTAGTCAAAGCCCATAGTTAGTCAATGTCTAGTATGATAAGCTAATATGGCCCAAAGGCCCATAGAAAGCCTATTAAGGCCCATGGCCGGTTATGTTTGTAAGTATAAATACCCTCTCTATGCTTTGGAGAGGGTGTTGGTTGGGTTTTGTATTCTCATTTCATGTATGCATTATATGTTTCATACTTCTCACTCAATGAATACATCCTATTACTTACGTACTTTCTCTCACTAGTTCCTACCCAATTCACTATCAAAGATTACTTGTATTCTTTATTTTCACTGGCAGTATTAATACTTGGTCCAGCAGTACTAACAGATGGACTAGCAGTACTATCTATGTTAGTGCTGTTAGCATAACCTTCTTTCTGTTAAACAAGCAAACTATCCAATTTAGCTATGAAATCTTGCACATGCTGGTCATCTCTTATTGAAGCTCCTCCTTCCTTTTCTTGACCATTTCTTTAACTTACATCATCATCTCCTTTGTTTGGTACCTCATCAACATCCTTATCATCTGTGCTCTGAGTACTTAAAGAGAGTGAAGAATTAGAAAGCATGAGTGGTAGCAGTATGTATTCATGATCAGATGCTTTCTCCTGTCCAACTTGCCCTGTATTAACATTTGTCTCTATACCTGCATCACCATTAGTTTGATTTCCTACAGTAACTGGCTTATAATTCATAGATTTTGTTAGTGAATCAATATCAAAGAGCCATTCTGGACCACTCCCTATAACATTGGGTTTATTTTTTAAGAAAAATTAAGGCCAGGATACTCCTCTACCTCCTAGTTCTAAGTTACATACCCTAAAAAGCCTTACATTAAGAGTATCCAACAGAACCCCTCATCCCTATCCTATCAAATTTTCCTAGGGGAATCTAAGCAATTAAGAATATCCACAGGACATCCAAAAGGTCCTGCATAAGAGCTTATACTAGGTGTATAACCATGTAATAGTTCATAAGAAAGATCTTGTTGTGAGGCTTGGTATACAAGAACCCAATTCTGAATAGCAAGCAGTATTAACTGCTTCGGCCCAAATTAGTAGGTAATAATGAATCTGCTAGCATAGTCTTAGCTGCCTCTATTAGTGTCTTGTTCTTTCTTTTAGCAACTCCATTTAGTTGTTAAGTTCTGGCAACACTAAACTCCCTTTTAATCCCTTTCATCTCATAAAACTGATTCATGTCATTATTTTTAAACTCAGTTCCAATGTCCATCGATAGATATTAATCTTATGATTTATTTGGTTTTCTATGCTAGTTATAAAAGTTTTAAGGATCCCACTAGCCTCATCCTTAGTGGCCAAAAAGAAAACCCAACTAAACCTACTATAGTCATCAGTGACAACAAGGCAATATATCTTGTGATTGATACTCCTTACAAATGTTAGCCCAAATAAGTCCATATGCAACATTTGTAAGGGATGGCTGATAGAGCTCACAAGCTTAGTCTTATAAGAGGCTTTGTGTTGCTTTCCCTCTACAAGCAAACAAAATGGTCATTTTCAAAAAGCTTTGAAGGTAAGCCTCTAACAAGGTTTCCCCTCATAAGTTTGTTCATAGTTTTAAAGTTTATATGACCAAGCCACCTATGCTATAAATTAGACTCGTCAATTGTAGCCTTTGCAAATAAACAAGTCAAACCTCCTGAAGGAACAACATTCTTTTGATCAAAATTGTACATGTTGTTCTGTCTGGGAACTTTAAGCAAAACTTAACTTTCATCAAGTAGCTTAAAGGTAGGAGATAGAACAAGACATTCAGTCTTAGTGAAAAGAACACTATTTTTCTTGTCACACATTTATGAGACAGAGAAAAGATTAAACTTAAGTTCCTTTACAAAGTATACATCTTCAAAGTCTAATTTCCCAGTCCTAATTTTACCTTTTCCAGTAATTTTACCTCCTTTAGGACTTCCAGCAAATGCAACAAATCTCCATCAATGTCTTGATAATCTATTAGGTAGGAATTGTTCCCAGTCATATGCCTAGAGCATCCACTATCAAAAATCCCTTGATCCTGTAAAGTATATTGTGGATTACCCTGCACTCAAAATAAGAGAATTAGTTTCTCTTGAGGACCCAAGCCATCACTAACTTGAGTCTGCCTTGAGGATCAACATAGTCAAATCTTTTAGGCATGTATGATCCACTGTCTTTGGAGATATGGTCAATTACTTTTCCTGTTGGTCTCCAAATCCAGCATGCTGAGGACTTAACAACATTTTCCCTTTTTCCCTCAGCAGTACTAACTACTACTTCTGGCCCAGCAGTAGTTACATTATTAAACTTAGCAGTATAAACTTTTTCATTAAAATTATTAGTTTTGACTGCTGATTTTTGGTTAAAAGGCCTTCTCAATAGTAAATGTGCTTTATGAAAAACATTTGAACTTGGTTTTGCACCATTCACAGTTTTCTTCATCCTTGAGCAATGCCTTGTGAGTCTCAAGTGGAGTGCTTGATGTCTTCATTATGACAAAATCAAACTTCTTCAATATATCAGCCACATACTTGTCTTGGCTGATGAAGATTCCATCATCTCTCTGCATGACCTGCAACCCTAAGAAGAAAGTGAGCTCCCCTATAGAACTCATCTGGAACTTCTTGTGCATTAAACTTTCAAACTCTATACATAAAGACTTCTTAGTAGACCCAAAGATTATGTCATCTACATACACCTGTACTAACAGGATATCACCTTTGTCTTTCTTGATAAACAAAGTCTTATCAATGATCCCTCTTCTAAATCTATTTTCTAATAAGTAGGTAGACAAGGTCTTATACCAGGCTCTAGGAGCTTGATGTAGACCATATAAAGCTTTTTTTACCTTATAAACTTTATCAGGGAACTATAGATCTTCAAAACTAGGAGGTTGGCACACATACAACTCCTCTTTAATAGTACCATATAAAAAGGAACTATTCATATCCATCTGGTACGCAATAAACCCCATAAATGATGCATAGGCAAAAAATAACCTAATTGCTTCTATCCTTGCAACAAGAGCAAAAACCTCATCATAATCAATGCCTTCTTCTTGGGTGTAACCTTGTACAACTAGTCTTGCCTTATTTCTAACTACTATCCCTCTCTCATCTTTCTTGTTTCTATAAACTCATTTTGTTCCAATGGCATGCTTGCCTTTGGGTAAATCAGCCAATCTCCAAACCTTCTACAAACTAAATTGTAGCAACTCATCTTGCATTGCCTCTATCCAGCTTGGATCTGTCAAAGCTTGTGTCACCTTCTTAGGTTCTATTTATGAGAGAAAAAAGGCAAATAAGCAGTTTTGATAATCTTTGTGATTTGTTCTCCTCTGCTTTTTGATGTAACTGACCATAGCAAGTTCTTCAGAGATATTGGTCATCCTCCTTGTTTGAGTATCTGAATTTATGTCTCCAATGATCTAGTCTTTAGGATGATCCTTATGAATTCTGGTTGTTGGAATAGGACTGACATCTATGGTGCTTTCCAAGTTGTTAAGGTCAACCTCTGCATCTACATCTTCATCATCATGTGCACCACTAAAGATACCAGTATTTAGAAGATTAGCAGTATCCTCCAAATCAGGCATAAAAGGATCAGTATGAAGATCATCAGCATTAGTAAAACTTTGCCTAGCAGCACTAACAGATGGACTAACAGTACTATCTCTGCTAGTGTTGTTAGCATAACCTTCCTTCTGTTGAACAAGTAAATTATCTAATGCAGCTCTGAAATCTTGCACATTCTGGTCATCTTCTTTTTTTGAAGCTCCTCCTTCCTTCTCTTGACCATTTCTTTCACCTTCATTTGCTGTTTCTTCATTAGTCTTTTTACCAGCATCATCAGCAACTGCATCCTCTGAGCTCTTTGGACTATCATAAAGTACAGGTAGCAGAATATATTGTTGAGTATTATCCTTAATACCTGCATTCTTATTAGTTTGATTCCCTGAAGTAACTGGCTCATAGTTCATAGAGTTTTTTAGTAAATCAATATCAAAGAGCCAATCTAGTCTACTTCCTGCAACATTGGGTTTGTTTTCAAGAAATGTTATGTGCATGTTTTCCTCTACCTTCCTAGTTCTAGTGTTAATTACCCTAAAATCCTTGCTATTTATAGAGTATCCAACAAAGAACCCCTCATCAGCCTTCCCATCAAATTTTCCTAAGGGATCTAAGGTATTAAGAATAGTCACAGGACATCCAAAAGATCTCATAAAATTTATACTAGGTGGTCTACCATGTAATAGTTCATAAGTTGTCTTGTTGTGAGGGTTGGTCACTAAAACCCTATTCTGAACATAACAAGCAGTACTAACTGCTTCAGCTTAAAATATAGTAGGTAATAATGAATCTGCTAGCATAGTCCTAGATGCCTCTATTAGTGTCCTATTCTTTCTTTTAGCAACTCCATTTTGTTGTGGAATTCTAGCAACACTAAACTCCCTCTTAATCCTTTTCATCCCACATAACTAATTCATGTTATTATTTTTAAACTCAGTTCCATTGTCACATCTGATGATTTTAACCTTATGATTTATTTGGTTTTCTATGCCAGTAATAAAAGTTTTAAGGATCCCACTAGTCTCATCCTTAGTGGCCAAAAAGAAAACCCAACTAAACCTACTATAGTCATTAGTGACAACAATGCAATATATCTTGTAATTGATACTCCTTACAGATGTTGGCCCAAATAAGTCCATATGTAACATTTGTAAGGGTTGGTAGATAAGCCTCACAAGCTTGGTCTTAACAAGAAGGCTTTGTATTGCTTTCCCTTCTAACAAGCCAACACAAAATAATGGTCATTTTTTTCAAAAAAGCTTTGAAGGAATCCTCTTACAAGGTTTCCCGTCACAAGTTTATATTCATAGTTTAAAGGAATTATATGACCAAGCCTCCTATGCCATAAATTAGACTCATCCTATTGTACGTTTGCAAATAAACAAGTCAAACGTCCTGAAGTAACAACATTCTTTAAATCAAACTTTACATGGTTTTTTTTATGTTCTGTTAGGAACTTTTAAGCAAATTTGACATTCATCAAGTAGCTTAAAGTCAGGAGAGTAAAACCAAGACATTCCGTCATCGTAAAAATAACATCTGTTTATCCTTGTCACAATTTGTGAGACAGATAAAAGATTAAACCTTAGTTCCATTACAAAGTAACAAACTTTCAAAGTCTAATTTCTCATGTCCTAATTTTTAACCATTTCCAATAATTTTATACCTCCTTTAGTACTTTCCCCAAATGCAACAAAAACAAACTACCATCAATCTCCTTATAATCTTGTATGAATTGACTAGTTTCCATACATAGCCAAGAGCATCCATTAATCAAAAAAACCCATGATCCTGTAAAGTAATATTGTGGATTACCCAACACCTCAAAATGAGAGAAATTAGTCTTTCTCTTTTGGGGAACACCAAGCCATACTAACATTGAGTCTTGCCTTGTAGAGCACATAGGTCAAATCTTTTAAGCATGTATGATCCACTGTCTTTGAAGGTATAGTCAATAACATTTCCTGTTGGTCTCCAAATCCAGCATGCTAAGGACTTAATAGCATTTTCCCCATTTCCCACAGCAAAACTAACTATTGCTTTTGGCCCAACAGTAGAATACATTGTAACCCTAGCAAATTAAACTTTTTTTCATAAACATAAGGTTTTGCTGCTGAATGTTTGGTTAAAAATCCCATTTTACTAGTGAAATGTGCTTTAAAATAAAATATGTTATGGTTAATGTGCATCATACACTTTTGGTTTAGGTGCATCAGTATTACAAAGGCCCTGGCAGTACTAATTGAAGTAGATGCTCTTGTAGGCTTTGCATGCAAGTATTAACTGTACATGTCCTAAAACTTTGTTATAACTGTTGTTGGAGACAAAAATTCCTTTTAGGATGTAGGTGAGTTAATTTATTTTGGTGGTTCACCCTCTGACTTTGTTCATACGAGGATCTAATTTCCCTTTGACCAGTAACCCTTCTCTTATTATTCAACACTGGTCTTTCTACCATTTTCTTGACATGAAAATCACAGTCTTTGATTAAATGATTAAAACTTCCACAAACAAAACAAGCTTTCTTTGTAGACTCAAAACTATTTCCTAGTTTCTGAGTCATCAACCCATTCCAGTTTCTTTTATTATCCCTAGGACTTTGACTTTTCCTAGGATACTCTACTTGCCTATGTGTGTTTTCCTTATTAATAGATTTCACATTCTCATCAGATTTGACAAAATTGATTTTTGTAAACTTTGGTTTTGTCTGGTCAGTTTTAGGTCTAAACACACTATTATTATCACTATCAATGTCCCAATCTTCAATGATAGGAGCACTAAGCCTAATAGTTTTAGGCTTTTCTACAATATCCTTACTAGTCTTAGATATACTAGTTTCAGTCTCACTCACTTTAGTCTTATAGACAGAATCATCTAACCCAGCAAAGGATAAGTCAGGTCTTAAGGGCATGTAGTTCCTAGTGTAGGGAGGGGGAACTGCATGAAACCCTTCACCTGTTTTGAATCTATCATTTATAGGACAATTATCTACATCACTTTCTCTACTGTTAAACACACTATGAACCACTTCACTCTTATTCATTTGACTATCATAACCAAGACCAGCTTTATCTTTAGCAATTATTTAACTATTTATCAGTTTAGTTAGATTCTTTGATGATTCTTCAAATTTTTATACTTTAAGTTTCAAATCATCTTTCTCTTTTAAAGCTTCTTCTAACTGATTTTTAAGGTCTTTGATAGAAATATCTTTCACTTGGACATCATACTTTAAAAATGCAATATCTTCTTCATAAACAGCTTCATTCTTTTCATGTACAACTATCCTAGCTTATAATGATTCTAATCCCATTTGATAATCTATAATTTCTAGATTATATTTATTAAGAGCTTCACACTGTTGATCATACTGTTTTTAAAAAGTTTCATATGATTTTAAGTAATCTTTAGAGCAAGAATGTACCTCAAAGTCTAAACTTAATGAACTTGATGAACCTTGGGATGTATAAGCCATTAGAGCAAAGTTTGTGATGCCTTCTTTAGCCTGAAAGCTCCAATCATAACCACCTATCCCATCTTGAACAACCAAGACATTTATAGTAGATGTATCCACTGGTGCATTCCTTCTTGGACCATCTCCATTTTTATTCCCCTGATTCCTTGGTGCCCTGCATTCTCTAGCAAAGTGACCTCTCCTATAGCAGTTGTAACATTCAACCTTTGTCTTATCAAAGCCAATAGTTACTTTGCCATTGAAATTCAGATTCCTTCTTGTCTTCTTTAAGAATCTTTTCACCCTCATGGTAAGCATGGCCACCTGCCATTTGAGATCCATCTCTTCAAGATCATCAGTATCAATCTGCTCCAGATCTTTATTGTTCAATTGTGGACTATTAGATTGATTAGCAAAGAATGAAAACATGACCTCCTCAACATAAGTTGAGGAAGAAGCTTGTCACTGTGAACTAGCAGTAGAAACTTCATGAGCAGTAATAACTGCTTCATTAGTACTGCTAGTGTTTTCTTAAGATACAAAAGCCACATTTTGAGAGTTTGAGCTTGATTGGCCTTTAATCTCAGATTTATACACCTTCAGATTATTATACAAATCATCCATGCTAAATGTGTCTAGATTAGATTTGTTTCACATTATTAAATCAATATTGTTCCAAGCTGATGGTAGACTTCTCAGCAACTTCAGATTTGCATCTTCCTGAGAGATAACTTCACCATGAATTTCTAATTGGCTGATGAGTTTCTGAAACCTATCATAGGTTTTATCTAGTCCTTCAGATCTTGATGTAGCAAAATTCTCATATTGCTGCTTCAGAATGGTTTTCTGCATTTTCTTTGATTCTTTGTTGCCTCCAAACCTATCCTTGATTGCTTCCCATAAGGTCTTTGATCCCTGATTCCATGAAACTTCAATAGGTGCTCATCAGGAATGGCCAACAACAGAGTGCTTTTTGCTTTCAATTCATTCTTTCTTGCTAGCTTTTGTTCAATAGTTTTAGGTGGAATGTGACCTTCAGTATCAGCACTAGCTAATGCAATTGCAGGTGCATCACCATTCACAATAACCTCCCAAAGAACATAATCAATATGAGTAAGATATTGCTCAATTCTCATGCTCCAGAGATCATAGTTTCTAGTTTTGAGTACTGGAAGTTTTAGTGCAGACACTGTTTGGGTAGTTTCTGATTGTGACTCCATCTTCTCTTTGAATATGAGATCTTGTATAGATGTAGTGTTCTTCTTATTCAAAGTTTCTCAACCAGCTCTGATACCACTTGTTGATCCCTTTTGAAGAGATCTTACTAAGCTTTAACAAGCTAAGTAAGATCTGGTCAAAAGGGATCAACAGAACTCGAGACAACACTGAATGGACTACGGATAATAAGGCATAAGAAGCATTTAATAATTTTTGTGCAAATTTGATACAGATTAAAAAAAGATTAACGAGATGAATTTGGATATTAATGTTGTTTTATTGACAAAGGTTAGAACATCTTTCTTTCAGTTATTGTAATATTCGTACATATTAATGTTGTTTCATTATTGCATCAATTAGTATAACTTTTTTAAGTCATCAGGGCTTGGGTGCTGAAGAGTTTGATTCACGATCTTAGGTGACCCTTTCGGTTTATAATTCTCGAAACTATGGTATAAGGGTGTTTGGGATTTCTTATTGGTGTAAAGGTTGTTTGGTATTTCTTAATGAAAGAGTTACTCATAAAGCGGCTGTTTTGGACATCGTGTTGAGGTGCTAATAAAGAGGTTGGTTGTGATTCCTTTTTGAACTTCTTATCCCTTTACAAGTGATTTCAATAAGCATGTTTTCTCACTTATGCATATTGATTAGTATAGCTATAATAAAATGGGCCAAAAACATTGATACAGTTTTCTTAGTTATGTGTTAACATTTAACCATGTTTTGTGTTTTCACAGGTACACTTAACTAATCTGCATGTCTTAAAAGTTTATTACTACTTGAATCCCAACATCCAAGAATTACATAATTAATAGAAATATCATTCATATGCAACCAAGGTTACATGACGGTATATCCAATACACCTATAGTTAGCTACTGAGTTATAAGATCTCAGGTAAGAAACTACTTCATTTTATAGCTTCAGAAAACGCACCATTGACATAGTTTCTATTTTAATTATAAATATTGGATTTACAATGTGGGATGACACGATAAAAAGAGTTGATAAAGATACATTTGAACTCTATGCTTAAATGACACGTGAGAAATGTTGGATTAATATGTCTGCATTATTATCTTTTACCATTTCATGACCAGAAAAGTGCTTTTACTCTTGATTAAATGATGGTAAATATTGATGATGATTATTTCTGTAATGTATAACAGTTGGCAGAGGACCTTGAGCAATTTGCACATCAAGCTGGTCGAATGTCTATGAACATGAATGATGTCCTTTGTCTGGTATGTTGATTAAAACTTATGAGTAGCTTAAAAAGTTTATGCATTTGAATTGACTTTTAACCCATTAGGGATACATGTGAGTTTCAATTATTTGACAGGATTTGTTCTAAAATTCCATGAATGTGGTTCACATTTTAGACAAAGTCATGAAAAGATCAATTAATATAGAAACTTTTAGTTTATATCTTATATTACTATCAAAATGACTTATAACTTAGAGTTTTCTTTGTACGTCTTTTGTGGTATGATGCACTAAAAAGGGCACACATTTCGGGTGTATGAGATATTAGCTACACAAAACACTTAAAGAAATGGACTTTGCGAGTTATGTTCCAGTAGCTTTCATGGAATCTGTTAAAAATGCATCTAGGCTTATCGCTTTTGCATATAATGTGCCATTTGCTTGGGTTGTTCTTTTCAGAGTGCATGAACTTACAAAAAACAAGTAGGTAAGATGGTTCTTTCTAATGATTGCACCTTGCTACTGTTGATGGCAGTTCGAAGCTTGCTGCTTCTTCAACTTATGATATAGATCTTCTTGAATGATACATAACAAAAGATTGTGATGTTGGTTTTTTCAGATATACCAAGAGCTGAAGATGTGTTTGATGAACGTCATTGTTGCGATGTTTGCCATACTGATCTACATCAAATAAATAATGATCTCGGAATGTCCAATTACCTCATCGTTCTTGGGTAAGTTGTTCAATAATCTCTACAACTTAACATGTGTCACGCTTAAATCAAACCTTTTATCATGGTATATGATTCATAGTTACTCATAAAATTCCTAATGTCCTATTGATCTAAACTTCACCAAACAAATTTCTCAAGGTTTATGGTTTGTTATTTTAAATTTAACATCATCTGATTGTCACATGTATAGCACCGTCGTGTTATTATTATTTATTAATATAGGACCTTACAATCTATATATTTAAACAACAGTTTAAACAAAATATGCATATCACCAATCACATCATTTTGATGACTACCTAAAATATATAATCAAGTACAAAACCACACTAAGTAGTTAACCGTATCGAAACAACAGGCTTAATTGAAATAATATGGAATCTTTAGATTCTTTAACATCTACAATAGTACAAAAGATTTAAACATTTAACTTTTTAGTATTTTTGGATTTTAGTCTTTTAATTGTATTGAAACAAAGATGTTTATTGTTTTATTGGCGGCTGTAAGCATGAAGTGTTATGTGAAGTTGTGGAGGTGAGATCGCATGTTAGCAAATACAATATCGGAGACATCATTGGGGTCAGTCATCTCGACTATTTCTGCAACATATGCTGCCCATGTTAGGTGGACGCGAAGCAATATTGAAACAAGATATAGACGTACTATGATGTTTACACTGATGGGAAACCTATTCTAGGTGGAATCTTGGACTCCATGAACATCCTTCAGCAATAGGCTTTTGAGCAAAGGGCATGCAACTAAATATAACCCCAAAAAGTATGTATCCAGTTTTTTTTGTATATTATGGTGAAAGTAAAGTTTTCATTTTCTAGACTTTTATGTGTGGAAGTGCAATCGCATAACTTCAGGTGGTTTAATTGTGTTTTGTTTTTGGCTAAAGGTATGTTACATTTTCCATGTTGTTTTGTTGTTGGCGAAATGTATTTTGAGGAGTAACCTAAATCATTATTTTACAGGTTTGCAGGAACAAAAAGAAGGTAATTGCCATGATGATAAAGGAATCCGGTTAGTCATAGCAGATGAAGAAGTGAAGTCAGAGTAAAAAAAGGGACTTATAAATATTTTTCTTTATTTGATTAAAAGCCTTCAACTTTACTCATGAGGTGTGGCAGTCGAAAAGAGTTTAATGCAATCTCATTCGGATCTTATTTTTCTACAATGGATCTAATCAAAGAAGATGTTGCTATTGTAAGGAATTAATATAGTTTTCAAGTAACGTTTTAAAATCTTGATACTTTTTTGTTTTTGGAAATTCTGATTGGATTATATATCGGTGCATGAAGCTCATGTTCGTCTCTCTTTTGTATGCATGATTTGACCCATTCATGTATGATGAAGATGAACTATATAACAACATACCCAAACCCCCTCCGTATCCTCTTCCGCCGTATGATGGATTACCCATGTCGAGGTAATGAGTGTAAAACATGTTTTTTATGCAACATATATCTTATTTGTTATAATTCAATGTCTTTGTTTTTTTATTTGTCAATGTTAGTTTTATGAAGTGTACATAAACTTTAACATTCTTTCAAGTATTTTTTATGCTTTATGCTAAATTATAATATATTTAAAAAAATTTCAATTATCTATTCTTTAACATGAATTTTCATACATTTTAAATCTATTTAGTAATCCCTAAGCAATTTCTTAAAGGAGCCCGTCCAACAGACAAGCCTTACGGCTAGTGAACTATATATATATATATATATATATATATATATATATATATATGTATAGAGTAGGGATCCAGTGAGAAGTAAATTAAAATAAGAAGTGATGAGAAGTGACTAAAACCACACATTTGAGATGCAACGACTTTCATTAGATGCATTTCTATTCATCTAGATGCACCATATAGAGTTTCGAAAGTTAATTTGATGTGTAGATGGTGCAAATTGATTTTCATGATTTTGGCACATGTAGAGGACCAAAAAATAAGAGAAATCATGAAATGCATCTAAAGTACCTATATGCATCTAAAATTATAGAGATGCATCTAATTTAAGTTGATGCATCTCGGATATGCGGTTATAGTTACTTCTTATCCTTCTTATTTTAAGAAAACTTCTCATTTGATCATAACTATATATATATATATATATATATATATATATATATATATATATATATATGTTAAATAATTATAATGTGTCTTAATTGCTAATCTCGAAGGCAACCAATGAGTGGGATCACTGACAGCCAAAGATCACATTCCGAGCCCTGTTTTCAGCATTTTTAGTGGTTCAGGCGGCACGGTTAGGGTCTAGCTAAAATTCGATATACTTATCTCAGTCAGACTGCTTTACGTTTGGGGGAGGTCTACTTCTTATGGCTTTCACATCATGAGTCTCATCATGCTTGACGTTCCAATAATTGCTCTTTAGGTTGTGCTTGTTGTCAGAGTATCGCTTGGCGAAATGTTTCTCAATGCCCTTCTCGATCTCAGTCCATCAGTCTGAGATCATGTGGGACCTCAAGTCAAAGTTGTGATGCATTCAAATATAAAAAAAAGATATAGAGATATAAATAAATAAACAAATTTAGATAAATATACACATTAATTAAATGAACACGATAATAAAATAATATAAAAGGAAAATGAAATAACTCACAATTAGTCTTCCTTTGATGTGCACCTTCTTCGACTTCTTGATATCCGACCTGGAAGGGTAGTAAATCGGGAACTCCTTGACCAACTCGCCGACATAGTTACTCCACCATGCATGATTCTTCCCGTCATGAAGATACGTTTTCTTAAAGTTCCACTCAAATGAGATCTCATGCGGTCCATACTCTTCAATGGATTCTTGAGCGTGAGGTTCTTGCTTTCTTCATGCACCCCCTTCCTTCATCCATCCCTGCCGCCTCCCCTGCCGCGCCCCTTGCTGGCTTTTCGGCCTCCCACACCTACAAATTCAAGTGAGTGATAACGTCAAAAAATAATATGTAACCGAATTTAAGTGATCAAGTTTATGCTTATATTAAAATAATCCAGAAATTCTTACGTTGAAAACTGAGGCCAGTCTAACGTGAAGGGGGACGAGGTAGGTCACCGGCACCGTCTCCAGCGTGACCGCGCACTACTGTTGCTGACATTTGTAAAAGTACAAGTAGAATAACATATAGAAAATCATGAACAAAATTAATATAAGCATGCACACATTCAAATACATACACATTTAAATAAATATAAACATTTAGACAATCCATAACAATTTCATTTAAATAAGTTTCGTATTACAAGTTATAATTCAAGATCAATCTTCCTCATCACTAGAATAAACAATAGTCGCAACTTCATCATAATCATCAGCATTGGCGAGGAATTAATCATCAGAATCTGCTAGGTCATGAGGAACGTTGTCTTCATCATCAATAAAATCATCGTCTTCGTAAAAAAGAATGATATCTGGTGGTGCCTCAACTCTCATTGATTGACCATCGATATTCAAGGTCGCAAAATCCAAATCATTTAAACTTGTAGAAAGTGCGAGATCAGATGAGTTGTTTTCATGTATAACTTCATAATCGTCCTCTACCACGATGACATCCCCGTTCGAATACTTTTTATGATTCACATCTTGGACGACCTTCCAATGGAATGGTCGTCTAGCTATATCTTCAAGGTAGAAGACTTGTTTGACTCGTGTTGCGAGAATGTACGGCTGATCTTTAAACGACTAACTAGATGCCAAGATTTGTGTTATGGTGTTTCTAATGATAAAACGTTTGACTTTACGTCCTTCATTTCTAGTGTCGAACCACTTAACTTGGAGCAAAATAACTTTGAACGAGATATATGCAAAATTGAGAATTTCTTCAAGCTGACCATAATACATTTCTCCTTCTTTCTCACCAGGTGAACAAATGCCACTATTTTGATTTGTACAACATTCATCGCGGCTATGTACGACAAACCTCACACCGTTGACTACCTAAGAGTTGAATGAGATTGGAGTCGGTGATGGTCCACAAGCCAAAACGAGTAACTCATCAGTTAAACTTGGGTCTTTCTCTATGTAACATTGAAGGATCTATGAAAAAGATAGGAATAAATAGAGATGAGTACTATATAGTCATTATTTTTACAGAGAAATACATACAATCAGTTTACCAGTGGCTCGAACTAGCGAGGGAATTCTTGTTTCATGTCACTGTTCGGAAATTGCATGAAAGTGTTCATGATATTAGAATAAGTCATCGAAAAGATAACTTAGGAAAAAAAGTATCAAAATAAAAACGCATATCTCTCGAACTCAGCCAGGTACGTGTCGATTTCAGGAATGTTGTAAAGTACATACCATATAACTTTTTTCATCTCTTGTTGATCTAACCGAATAAATGACTGTTTACCAATCTTTCTACATATTGATCGGAACACCTGAAATTGACTTGTTGGGCGAGGACAATCCTGATTACGACCGGGACGATTAAATTTAGTCCCAACACCCAAAAAATAACGAGAACAGAAAGTTAATGCTTCTTCTGCAACATAACCCTCCGCTATTGAACCTTCTGGCTTAGCTTTATTTCGTACATATTTTTTAGCTTCTTCATGTATCTTTCAAATGGATACATCCACCAGTAGGGAATAGTCCCACCTTTAAGAGCCTCCTCAGGTAAATGCATAAGGAAGTGAATCATAATGTCAAAAAAAACAAGAGGATATATTTGCTCGAGATTTCACAAAATATTGATCAACTAGCTTTCAGATTTAACAATGTCATCCTCCATCAAAGTATCACACCCCGTTAAGAGCGGAAACAAGAGGTGCGACGTTTTGGAGACATCGCATAAGATAGTAAATTTCACCATGTTTAGTTACAAGAAATTTAATTTACAATGTTACATAAAGTACAATCTTTGATGAAAGAAAACACTTATCTTTAGAAAACATCTTGGCCAATGGAATATTTTGATATCAAGTACCTTCAATTTGTAAATGCTGATCACCTGAAAATGATACTCGAAAAGGTCAACATAAAGTTGGTGAGCTCGTAGGTTTAGAGTGTAAACCCAGTTGCTGTGCCAGAATTTCAAGTGCGACAATAGTGCAATACAATAGCGAAGTGCAAATAGTATTCATAAAATTCCAACACAATTATATCAAATCATATCACAACCATCCAACAAATCAATAGTGGCCCAAGCGCTTATAAATTTCCAAACTTATCGCCTACTAGTTGAAGCTACACAGTCGGCTAAGTAGTTGTATGAAGAATTAATTACATGGTCATCATAGATAGATCATGTATAAAAGCACCTCAAGTACACAAGTATGAGCACATATGAATATTGTCCAAAAAGCATAAAGATAGTTTAGCACAGTAGTAAAACCGTTTAAAAGAGATTTGCGTATCATTTTCCCCCAAGGAAAGTGGTTTAAAAGTGGAGCTACGAAGACTCACCTTAAATAAGGATGAAAGTAGCTGAAGTAAATGATCAAGTAATAACGCGCAACGGTGCCCGGTCACGACCTATTAATAATGTTTTATTTTAGAGATATGCCATAAGGGAATGAAATGATATGTATGAGTTTGTAAGAAGACTTGTATTATTGTTGTAAAAAGGTTTTGTATCATTGTTTGTGTGGTGGTTGATAAGTTTGACTCGATGAGCTTATGTTAACGTACGATATATATACATACATGTACTATATAAGAAAATAGGTAGAAAATTCAGGACTAAATAAGAAGGTACATAAATAAGAAATAATTGAACGATGAGTAGACAAGAAATAAGTAAATGGGAAAATAAATAAATGAGAAATAAATCTATAGGAAAACAAATGTATAATAAATAAATGAATATGAAATAAATAAATAAGAATTAAACATGTTTCGGCAATTTACCCAATCCCTAAGTTAATTAGATAAGATGTTCTCGATAATAGTGTTAACAATGATTTACACACACATATTAAATAATAGAAGTTTTATATAAAAGGCATATTTTTTATCTTTTAGTCGGATATTAAAATAATATTTAACTATTTTGTTATTTTGTTGAGTTTTTTAAGAAAATAGCTAGTATTATGTTTATAAGTATGAAATTTAGTTTATTTATTTAAATTCAAATATAATGTAATTTCGTCTTTTATCGGGTTTTAAGAAAATAAGTTCATATAAAATGTTTTCTAAGTATAAGATATTTGTAAAATTTCGGCATGACCCGTTCGCTTATAGTCACTTCCCAAAGTCATAAACTTCATCAAAACACTTTTTCACCAATTACTCATTTCCCGACAAAATGCCAAGTCACCACGTTTAAGTCGCTTTTTATCTATACACGTTCCAACGACTAATTTAACTATTTTAAACCAATGTTAATCCCAACTCAATAAGTCGATCAATAATCTATTTTAGAAGTCCAAATTCACTCGTTTTCACTCATTGGGCCAAATAGCCCAATGTTAACCCAAAAGTACTAGTTAAGTTTTAGCCTATAAGTATAGCCCAATACAAGTTTACTAGTTAGCCCGAATATACATAACCAAAATATCCATTAAGTCTAATAAGTCAGAATGCTTAAGATAATAATAATAAGCTACATACGAAAATATGTTGTATGATGTATATAAGCTTATAGGCCAAGCTTAAAAATACGTTTATTAGCTATTGGGCCTTATAGCCCATTAATAGGCCATTGATATTTAGACCATTTCGAGTCCACTAAAACCAAGTTGTAAGTCCAATTAAGGTCCAACTAGTTAGCCCAATTATAAGTTAAATGTTTTAGCTTTCTAGTAATCCATTATTTAGCCCTTTATCAATAAGACGAAAACAACCCCTTATGAATAAGTCGAATGTATAATTAAGCCTATAAGCAATATTAGTAATTAAGAAAAGCGAAATACGTCAAACATAAATAAGCAAATAAGCACTTGTTTTATCATAATAGGTTAACCAAAAAGCCACAAGTAAGCTAAATATTTGTTGGGCCTTGTTTGGACCATTTGGTATGCATAAGCTCAACAAACATTTCAAAAATATGATAAGCCTAAGAACAAGTTCAATAAGATATATAATAAGTGAATAAGTACATTTAGTATCAGAATAAGCTAGAATATAAGCCACAAAAATAAGCCAAGACCAAAAGGAGTCGAAATAAGCTACGGCTTATTTCTCCTTGTTGTTAGTTTGAATTAAACCAAAATATTTTTCTTTTGTTTTTCTTTTATGCTGAACAATAATAAACCATAATAAGCACTCGTGTGCTTATTAATAATCCTAAATAAGCTATAGCATTTTTGACATAACATTTTATTTCACCAACACAACCATAATATTACAATGATAATTTTTTTATGTTTTCTTTTTATTAATTTCGACCAAAATCGCACCTTTTAGTGTTTTGTAGTTTTTAACACTTTGATTTTTTACATAATAAATGTACTACTTGTGTTTATGTAACATAAGATTAATAAAAGTACAAATATTATTAAGAAATGATTATTTACAAAAAATGAGGGTTTTTGGAGGAGCTTAAAGTTAACCAAACAACCCAAACGTTGTTTATTTACCCAAACGATCACTAGAACTTAACCCGAGTATATCCAAACTTCCATGTTCTTGTAACAAGATAAAAAATGTATGGTTTTGAGGTGTTGGTTGTGTTCGTCTGACCCAAGAAGAAGAGAGGAAAAGAGAGAGTTTTTGGCGTGTGTGTGTTTTTGGTATTTTAGTATGTTAGTTTGAAATGAAAGAAATGGACAAAGTTGTATAAAACATGGTCACTAAAATTGTGCTAGTGTGTCTTCTCATAGGGGCCAGTTGAATGGAATCCTAGGATGGTATCCTATTTGTGATTTTTGGACTCTTGTCGGGATTTGTATTGTGCTTTGTTTTTAAGTAAACGTAACCTCGAAAGTTCAAGTATTTTAGTAAGTGTTATAAATAAGTTTAGTAGTCCTAAAATACCAAAAGAAATAAATTCAAAGTTAAAATGTTTTAATGTAGTATAGACAATAATTTGATGTGCCAGGACGCCTTGTTTGACGTTTTTTGTTATTTGCGGGATGACTTCCCGGTAGATCGTTTAAAGTGAACGTAAATGTTTAAAAAGTAATAATTCAAGCATAAAGTAAATTTATTATTTTAATGAATTATAAATTGACAACCGTTACTGTTCTATCAAGAAACAGCAAAAGTTAATAAATTAGAGAGTTAAATAGTACATTTCAAGTCTTGAAAATTGACAAAGGTTATAGTCTACCCCCTTAAAAGAATTTCGTCCTGAAATTCAACTAGTGCAACCGCCAAATAATGCGCGGGTACATAAGTCTCATTTGGTCCTCTTGTTCCCAAGTAAATTCGGGTCCTCGCTTTGAGTTCCCTCTAAGTTTGAAATTAAAATCTTATCTCGTCTAAGTTGCTTAACTTTCCTAATGAGAGTTTCGTTTGGTTCTTCCATAACATGAAATCAATCATCAAACTGACTTCCTATGGGGTGATAACTAGTTAATCATCAGCTAGGTTTTACTTAGGGTTCATCATATGCCAATCACGAAAATCCAAAGGGTGTTCGTAGGTGAAGGTGACAAATTTCGCTAACGAAACTTCTAGTCCAGTGTAACGACCTAGTCTAATATATTAGAATTAAAAAATTTATTATCTTTTCTTATGGTAAAAGACTAACGCTTGTACTTAGAATTCAATGGAGGTCAATTTCATCACGAAAGAATTAGAAGTCAAATCAGGACTCAATGATGTGGTCATAGCTTATGTGGCATGGTCAAATACTACTAGAAGTTGAACATGGCATTTCTATCCAAGCTTATCCTACTAAATTAAAAGGAGTGTCAGTCTAAAGTAACCTATCAGGCGGCTATATTGGCGAGGGTAAGCTTTCCCGTCCTTGAGCAAATTATCATAAACCTTAAGCTAAGTAACAACTTTGAATCTAACTTAACTCCACAACTCAATCAAACAAGAACTATCATGAAATTAAGCTAAGCATTAGTTTGTTATTACAAACTTAATGTTTTTGAAAAGTCTGCTCAATATGGGTTTGCTCAAAATAAACGAATGGGTATCTACAGCTTAGATTGATGAGATCAGCGAAGAAGGTTAGGGGTACAATCGAGGAAATTGAGTCGCTCAGAGGGAAATTGGTAAAGACAATGAGGGAGGAGGCGTCGTGTTGCAGAACATCATGTATCTATCATGGAGATGAGGATCAATCATTCTTTATACGGTCTTCATCAGAATCTAAAATGGCTTGCACAAAACGGGGTATGAGTCGGTGTAGATTGGCACGAACACTTGTTACTAGTGTAATCGATTAGGTCACTTTGCTTGAGGCTGCACTGCATAGCTAATTTGTGGAAATTTTGGTTTCTTGTAGACCCATAAAGGTCGATATATTCGTCAAAGGAAAGTCAGAAAGATCAACATAAAAGAAGAATGAAGAACCTGTTCGCGTTTGACGTTTGGTGCCAAAAGATGTTTTGCGACTTCTTCTTTGTATCGCCGTGTAAATAATGAATCAAAGAGATTAGATAGAGTGCTAGTTGCAAAATTTGTAGATGGAGAACAACTTGTTACTAAAGAAACATTGAAGAAGGGAATCGTTGGTCAAAAATATTGAGGTAGGAACTACATGGGATAGAAAGATTATTAGGGCTACATCTCCGAATAGAAGAAAGATCGCCGTATACGAAGATTAAAAAAGTAAGAATGAAGGCTTCGCAATGTGAAGAAGGTTGTTTCAAGGCAATTGAAGGAAATGCAAAGGAATGTCAAATTCGTCGTATGGAGTTGGCAGTCGTAGTCTTGAATTAAAATTATGGAGACGATATTTGTATGGTGCACAGTGTCTTGTCTGTACAGATCACAAGAGTCTATGTACATGTTTCGTAAGAAGGTTCTCATATTAAGTCGAGTAGCGTGAGCGAGGTTAGTAGTGGGTCACGACGGTGGAGTCCTTATCGCCTAGGAAGAGTAAGCGTAGTTGCTGACGTCGTATACCGAAAAGAAGGGTAGGACCATTTAGAGTTTGAACAATGAGGATGAACATTGCTAATAATCTCATAGTTGGTATAAAAGAATTTTAGAAGACAGCCCCTGATGTGAAAACATCAAGGAGGAACGTGTAGTCGGGCATATGAGAAGTTAAAGATGATGATCTATAAATCAAAGTTTTTAAGGGCAAAATCTAGTGTCAATGGTTTGGAGCATTCGAAAATTTATTTAGATAATAAGAGCTGTTCGGTTCATTTCTAATGCCCAAATAGTGCGCAGACATAGTGTGTGTCCCTTCTCGGAGGCATGGTTTTAAATTTTTGACCATAAATGTAGTTTGGAGCAACATTGTTTGAAGTTTTCGTTAATTATAGTCACGTGAAAAGATGTCTGTAAAAGTTTGTGTATTCAACAAGAGATTTTTCGTATGTGGTCTGGATTTTTGACTTTTAAGAAAATTGGCGTTTGAACATGGGTTAAAAATGATTTATATTTCAAACCATCAATGATAGAAAATCCTAAATTTTTATACTTCGTAAGGTTTGTAAAAAACATTTCAATTGTATAAAAATTTTGACTGAAAGACTTCGGGTCGTCCATATTGGTACCATCTCCGAAACACGAACATTATGGTGGGAACTCTTACCACGGATGACGTGAGGAACTCAGCATAAGGTTATCACTTTCTCATGAATCCTATTGTCCCATTTGTAGTCTCTAAAGCCCTAATTGTATGACATGACCACTAATTGCGACTACACGGATCAGTGGGTTGTTCCTAGTGCGACTAAGGATGTAATCTAATTCATTGGTTTAGAATGCGGTGTATTCAAACTTTCTAATAAAGTGAGTATTGTAGGGGGGAACAGGGCATGTGACAACCATGACATAATAACATAGGGCAACAACTGTGTAGTTGTGTACCCAAATTAGTATATAAAGAAAATAATTCAAAATAGTATTTTCAGAATAGTGTATCCCAAATGGTATAACCAAAATAATATATCCAAAATAATGTATTCAATGTTGGCCGTCCGACAACTCAATGTTGGGACGCATTTGAAATAATGTTTAGTATAATGTTTAAAATAGAAAATATTAGTATAGGCCTGCTTGTATATAAGTAAGCAGTAACAAGGTATAAGTAAGCATGACGACATATAGAGCATTGCAAGGCAAGCATGTCAGCCAAATATAAGCGATAATGATCATATTGTAGCATAAGTATAGGTAAGTAAGGCCACATGTAAAGCTTGCAAGACAAGCATGTAGGCCAAGCATATGCAATATCGATTAAGTGGTATTAAAGTATATGTATATATAGAGACATATAAAGCATTGCAAGGAAAGTATATCTGCTAAGCATAGACAGCACTGACCACGTATCGGCAAGCAAAGGCAAACATACGCAGTAGTGGTCAAATAGTAGCAAAAGTATGAACCTATAGGGCGACATGTATTGCATGCAAAGGCACGCATGTAAAACATGTATATGAAATAGTTATCATGTAGTAAAAGTAAAGCAAACACATGCAGTAACAATCATAAGATAATAACATAACACATAAAATAGGTATGTATACATAAGGTCGACGTGATTTCAGGTGATCTAGGGTTTATGCATGACCTAGCATGGTTCAAGGAAACTACCCCCGTCATTCCATGATCCCTCGTAAATTAGGCATAGTTGATCAGGCTATGCATAATTCAAGAAAAATGATGGAATGCTTGGGCTAGTCAACTCTTATCATGTTCGGGATTTTATGAAAACTTTAGTTTGGTTATAGTTGGGTTTTTATTTTAGAAAAACCATCATTCTCTATAACCTGGCTCTGATACCAATCTGTTACATCCCACTAAGAGCAGAAACACGAGGTGCGACGTTACATAAAGTATAATCTTTGATGGAAGAAAACACTTGTCTTTAGACAACATCTTGGCCAATGGAATACTTTGATATCAATTACCTTCAATTTGTAAATGCTGATCACCTGAAAATGATACTCGAAAAGGTCAACATAAAGTTGGTGAGCTCGTACGTTTAGAGAGTAAACCCAGTTGTTGTGCCAGAATTCTAAGTGGGACAAAAGTGCAATACAATAGCGAAGTGCAAATAGTATTCATAGAATTCCAACATAATTTTATCAAATCATAACCATCCAACAAATCAATAGTGGCCCAAGCGTTTATAGATTTCTAAACTTATCGCCTACCACCTGGAGATACACAGTCGGCTAAGTAGTTGTATGAAGAATTAATAACATGGTCATAATAGATAGATTATGTATATAAGCACCTCAAGTACGCAAGTATGAGCACATATGAATATTGTCCAAAAAGCATAAAGATAGTTTAGCACATTAGTAAAACAGTTTGAAAGAGATTTGAGTATCATTTCCTCCAAGGAAAGTGGTTTAAAAGTGGAGCTGCGATGACTCACCTTAAATAATAATGAAAGTTGCTGAAGTAAATAATCAAGGAATAACGCGCAACGATGCCCGGTCATGACCTATTAATAATGTTTTATTTTAGAGATATGCCATAAGGGAATGAAATGATATGTATGAGTTTGTAAGAAGAGTTGTATTATTGTTGTAAAAAGGTTTTGTATCATTATTTATGAGGTGGTTGATAAGTTTGACTCAATGATCTTATGTCAATGTACGATATATATACATACATGTATTATATAAGAAAATAGGTAGACAATCCAGGACTAAATAAGAAGGTATGTAAATAAGATATAACTGAACGAGGAGTAAACACGAAATAAGTAAATGGGAAAATAGATAAATGAGAAATAAATCGATAGGAAAACAAATGTATAAGAAATAAATAAATACGAAATAAATAAATAAGAATTAAACATGTTTCGGCAATTTACCCAATCCCCAAGTTAATTAGATAAGATGTTCTCGATAACAGTGTTAACAATGATTTACACACACATATTAAATAATATAAGTTTCACACAAAAGCCACATTTTTCGTCTTTTAGTTGGATATTAAAATAATATGTTGCTATTTTGTCTTTTTATCGAGTTCTTTTAGAAAATATCTAGTATCTTATTTATAAGTATGAAATTTAGTTTATTTATTTAAATTCAAATATAATGTTTAAAATAATGTGATTTCGTCTTTTATCGGGTTTTAAGAAAATAAGTTCATATAAAATGTTTTCAAAGTATAAGATATTTGTAAAATTTCGGCATGACCCGTTTGCTTATAGTCACTTCCCAATTAGACTTCATCAAAACACTTTTTCACCAATTACTCATTTCCTGACAAAATGCCATATCACCATGTTTAAGTCGCGTTTTATCAATACATGTTTCAACGACTAATTTAACTTTTTAAACCAATGTTAATCCCAACTGAATAAGTCGATCAATAATCCGTTTTAGAAGTCCAAATTCACTTGTTTGCACTCATTGGGCCAAATAGCCCAATGTCAACCCAAAATTACTAGTTAAGTTTTTAGCCCATAAGTTTAGCCAAATTTAAGTTTACTAGTTAGCCCGAATATACATAACCAAAATATCCATTAAGTCTAATAAGTCGGAATGCTTAATATAATAATAATAAGCTAAATTTGAAAATAAGATGTATGATGTATATAAGCTTATAAGCCAAGCTTAAAAATACTTTTATTAGCTAGTGGGCCTTATAGCCCATTAATAGTCCATTGATATTTAGACCATTTTCGAGTCCACTAAAACCAAGTTGTAAGTCTAATTAAGGTCCAACTGGTTAGCTCAGTTATAAGTTAAATATTTTAGCTTGTTACTAATCCATTATTTAGCCCTTTATAAATAAGACGAAAACAACCCCTTCTGAATAAGCCGAATGTATAATTAAGCCTATAAGCAATAATAGTAATTAAGCAAAGCAAAATA
Source organism: Tanacetum coccineum (assembly GCA_026074375.1). NCBI lineage: Eukaryota > Viridiplantae > Streptophyta > Magnoliopsida > Asterales > Asteraceae > Tanacetum > Tanacetum coccineum. The sequence goes on from BQNB010002794.1 coordinate 87,181, forward strand.
AGTTAAACATAAATAAGAAAATAAGCACTTGTTTTAACAAAATAGGTTAACCAAAAAGCCACAAGTAAGCCGAATATTCGTTGGTCCTTGTTGGGCCGTCCGGTATGCATAAAGCCTTGACCAAGATTTGGTCAAAAAGAGATAAAGATGAAGAGATAAAAATTTGGTGAAACTCATTAATATCTTTTAAATAGTTTTCATGTAAAGCCTTGACTCCTTATACTATAAAAGGAGGTCTAGGCATATTGTTTTAGTATCCAGAAAAGTGTGTGTATCCTGTTTGGTTCAATGAGAGTCTAGACATAGAAAAACGTATGTAGACATATAGTTAGATAGTTAATAGATAGTTATAGACGTCTATGTATTAGCCTCAAGAATCATTTGATTCCTGTTATTGTTGAGTAACCGTTCTATGATTTGATCACATAGAATTGGGGCTGTGTTGAATAAAAGAAAACCTTGTGATAACATTGATTTGTTCTTTATTAATTCCGTTGTGCAAATATTTAATCTGTGTTATCATGATCCTAGATGAGAACTAATCATTCTCGAGTTATAAACAATCTAAGGGGTCATAAAGATCTCCACAATTGGTATCAAAGCCTCGTGGCTCTAGATATCTAGGATTGTTCAAGGTTTTTGTTGGTGTTGACTTTATGAAGAAAAGATGTGTCGAAGTTTTTGTTCTGGAAGGTTTTTGGTTTAAATGTTCCTAAAAGTTTCAAAGGCTAGTATTTTGGATTATTTGTTCGAACTGGTTACAAAGAAGGTTGTTTATGAACCTAATTGGGAAGTTGAAGAATGGTATTATTGGATTTGATGGTTTTATCATACCTTTTAGGAAGGAGGTAAACTTGTTCGTGCTTATAACGTTGTTGACAAAGACTTGACAAATCTAGCAAAGTGTGTGCTTTTTTTCTTATGGTGCCTCAATGCTCACATTGCTATCACTTTAGATTATGTGTCTCATAGATGAGGATTTTGTCAAGAGATTGATATCTACTATATTTGTTTGGTCTTAGGTAAGAAGTTTGACGGCGCGTGTATAAACTAGATATAAGACACAAGTTTAGGTTGTTCTACTGGCATTCAAGTTCCCTTATACTGAATGTTCTGCATCAATAATTATACTAGTAGCCTACAAGAATTTAAGATTCAAGAAATGGTTAACATATGGGTTTTCCCAAGGGCAGCTTAATGCTAAAATATTTAACCATTTACCATGCTACATCGAGGTGAAGGTTATTGCTACTCACTAGTTCATTATTTTTTTTTTTTACCACTACTAGTGTGAGTGTCTACTAACTCAAGTTCATCTTTTCATATTTGCTTAATGGTGGGTAATTTTGAGGAGATAGAAGGCTTTGGATTAAATGTAATATGTTCGTTGGATTGTAAAGAATCGAGAGAAGTTGCATACTTAGTCCTGATTTAATGATACAAAAGGGGAAGAAAATTTTGATGATTTACAACTTGAAGATCTTGGTAGCCTTAAGGGGAAGTTTACGCGTTTCTATATTCAACTTCAGGGGGAATTCGTCGTTTATTGGTTTTTTGTCAATATCAAACTATGGGAAGTATTGTAGGTAATATGAAATTATAGAGATTGAAAGCATAAAACACGAGTGAAACAAGATGGAACAAAGGACCACAGTCATCTATTTGGGATTTGCTATCAAGTGATAGAAGAAAATAAAGATTTTCGTCAAAAAGAGATAAAGATAGAAGAGATAAAGATTTGTCAAACTCATTAATATCTTTATAAATCATTTCATGTAAAGACCTTGACACTTTATGCATAAAAGAGGTCTAGGCGCATAATTTTTTTAGTAGCCATAAAAGTGAGTGTGTTTCTTAAATGAGAGTCGGCCTAAAACAAAACGTGTAGTGCGACACGTTTAATTAGTTAGCATAGTTAAATAGTTAGTAAATGTGTTATAAGACATCTAAGTATTAGTTAGATTTAGCCTCAAGATCATTTGGATCTTGTGGATATAATGAGATAAAGAAAAACCTTGAAGAAACTCTGATTCCTTTTGTTAATTAATTCTTTTGTACAAGTTTATTAATCATAGTTACTAATAACCTAGATGAGTCTTAATAACGATCTAAGGTGTCATAAAGAATCTGCCACACAACGCCTTATACATGTAACTACATTGTGAAGTGAATGACTGCCACCATAAATCCCCAAATAACCCTCAACCTTGTTTACCTTTACCCAACACCTATACATCACAACTCGTATAAATGCCTCTTTGCTGTAATCCTAGATGCTTATGCCAATGCGGTAGATGAAAGATCAATTTATCAACTGTATAATAATGTTATATGCTATACATAGATAATGTGTTGTTTATTTACCCGTTTCCTCCCATATAGTTATAATTCAAAGAGTACACCAGAAAATGAGAAGTAATCAAAAACACATTAGGTGAGTGTTAGTATATAATTTCTGTGCTTTTAATTACGAGGTCTAGTTGGTTGTGCCATGAATTATCTTTATTGAGTAAGTTAAATGCACATGATATTCCTAGTGACTAGGTAGAAAATCTCATTTGCTTGAGGACAAGCAAATCTCAAGTATAGGAATATTTGATGAGGTGTCATTTTATACACTTTTTCGTGGTCATTTAACCCCTTAAATCATGCAAATATGCCCAAAATACGTCCTTAATCGTTTCTTTTTGTGTTTTTAGCACTTGGATGACATTTTGAGGAAATACACGTGACTTGGACTTGATTTGGAAGAAACATACAAGAATTAAACTCTACACGAAATTGGATACCAAAGGACATACAAACCATAGAGACGGCTTCACAATTTCTTGCAAGGAAGTCAGAAGGCTAAAGTGACGACGTCAGGAACTTTGGCGACGGCGTCAGAAGTAGCCGACTTAAAAGAAGCCTTAGAAGATTCGACGGGGTGACGGAGTCGCGATTTACAAGCAACGCCGTCGTGATTGATTTCCTATATATACAAACCCTAGTTTTTCAATTTAAAGTGTGGAATTCGTGAAGAATATTTAGGGAACGATTTTTATCAGTCTTTAGGTCGATTTTAGGGTTCTCAAACTCTATTGTATCCACCATTACTTCATGTTTAATTGAAGTGACGTTCTTTTATCCCTTTAATCTTTCAATATGTTTATTTTTTTGGGTAAAGGGTTTCCTTGGTAAATTTTATTACGCTAAAAATAATTAAGTACAAAGGATGAGGGTGAGTCCCACATCTCCGCTTGTTACATAGGCAAACAACTTCCTTGGAAGAAGAAACACAACTTGACTAGTCCTAGAAAAGAAACAATAATACAAAAAAACTTACGACCTCTAAGTTTAATATCCAAGTTATCAAAGATAGATTGAATATTATCAGGAATTTCCTAACCTTCATACAAATCATCATCGTATAGGTCGTAGTCGTAGTCATCATTCTCGTAAGATTCCTTTCACTGCTCAAGCAGACTATTAGTACCATATCCATCCTTAATTTTAGGGTTCTCAAACCCTATTGTATCCACCATTACTCCATGTTTAATTAAAGTGAAGTTCTTTTATCCCTTTAATCTTTCAATATGTTTATTTATTGTTTGATTAATTGTTCTTCACTTTCTATTAACATGTTAGGCTAAATTTATTTGTGTTTGCTTATGATTGCATGAAACATGGTTTGTAATTCCTTTTACTAGTGCTTCTTGTTGGTGGTGTGCACGTTAGGCTTTAAAAAACTAGCTTCTTAATTGCTTGCGAAGACCTCCAAGGAAATGTGATTGTGTAGAAAGGATACGATCCCCACAGTCTTCATACTACCTTGCCCAAATATGGTTGATCACCTTTTAAGTGTTTGAATGCATGTAATACACTCTTAGGAGCCCTGTAATAGTCTCCATACTACCTTACATGTGCGTTGTCTTAACAGAGTATTACATAGACGACGGGTTCGTGCAATTCGTTCATTAATTAGGAAATACTTACACATTACACCGCAAGGGTGACGGGCAATAGGATTAGGAAGAGCAAACTAAGGAGTAGTGCATGATTAAGTGAGCACGTTTGTTTACCTATACGAGTTTCCACATAGTTAGATTAGATTTAAATTAGATTAGTAGTTAATTAGTTTAAAACAAACCTCCTTCAAACCTGAGATTTACTTGCTTTCTTAAAGATATAAAAATACAAAAATAATATTCTCTCAACCCTTAAATGTTAGTGACATTCGATTCGAGCCTACCCAAACTATTCCCCTAGAGAACGAAAACAACCCCCGAGTCTTGATTATACTACACTGCAACAATTAGGTACTCTGCCCAAGGGATTGTAAAACTTTTTTGGTTTTGCAAAACTCCGCATCAGTTACCACGACAACAACAGTTAATGCACGAAAGCCGGCATTGGTTAAAAAAAATTCCTCTTCCAACGGCTGCAACACTAACATATACAAACAATCCGTGATAACTCGTGAATGAAAATTCTTTTTACTTACAAAATTTCACTCTTTTTTATATTTTTTGAAGTCATAGAGAATAAATTTTAGTTTAATAAATTGTTTATTCCGCACCACATTTTATTCATTTATTTTTCTCTAATAAGAATTAAACATGTTAAATGATTACTCATGTTTTCTTTGCTTAAAACTTGATATATAAACGAAAACTATTATTAGTTATCATTGTTTGTCACACTAACTGTATTATCAACATATTAAACTACAAAACAACATTAACCATTTTAACTTAATGAACTAGGATCCTCTCAAGTTTATTTTGAAATGAGAAATAATGTTATGCTTCTTGTGGTTGTACATTTAAATTAAAATAATATAAATATTTTGTTATGATTACGTTAATTTAAATGTACACTCACAAGAATCACAACATTACTTCTCATGTTTAATGAATTTGATATGATCCTAATCCTAACTGAACTGCCATGGTTTTGTAGTCATATATTTTGAAAGCAATACATAACAGTTATCACTAATTATCAAGCAAGGTCTTAAATACATCGGCATGCATAAGAGGGGCAAAGCGTGTTGTGCATTTACAATAAATATAGGTTTGATTCAACATTCCAAAACATGAGACACAAACATAATAGATCTAAATCAATAAATATAACTATGCTTACCATAAGGCAAAAAATAAAAGAAAGAAATTGACTTTGTTATTTGTGTTAATCATGATATAAATTATATAACACCTATATACGTTTCTTAAACGTATGTACTTCGTAGCAACTTCCAAAACATCTCAACATGTGTAAGCAGTTAACCATAACTTTTTCTAGAATGCCCATAAATCACTCTAAGAAGATAAAGAAGAAACTTATGTCGACTTCCAGTTGTTATATACCAATTTGTATAATTATAAATTCCACGCATCCATACCTAATTTTTGTAATAATATAATTTATTCTATATTCAAAGTTGCTATCGCAGTTATAATATTATTTCTCTCTAAAAAGTTGTAGGCGACGCATATTTATCAAATTATCTAACGAAAGTATATGATAATTTACTATTTATAAATTTATTAATGTGCTAAAAATTAAATTGTTTTAAGAGGGAAGTGGTTATGTAGCTGTGAATATATTTAATAGCAAGGGAAGACATTAAAAAATAAGATCAAAGATTTTCTTGCCCCTAAAGATATTTACTATTAAGATTCATCTAAATCACCAAGATTATCTTGAACTTTTTTATCTTTACCTTGTTCATTTTATTTTTAGCTTGAATCATAATGCATCATATCATCAAAGAATCTTCTAATTGGACAAAAATAAGTCTTTTATAACTTCTAGATAAAAAAACAATGCTCAGATTTTTAAAATATACATGTGTATGCAGTAATCTCGATTAACCTTGACACACACTACATGAAAAAGAAGAACTGACGAGCGGGTTTTCCCCGATGACTTTATGTCAACGGGGAAACCCGCTAAAGGACAAAAAATTACATGGACCAAGCTCAGCGTCTATGGTCAAACTTTACCAAAAGTTTTCTCGACGACATGTCGCCGGGGAACTTTTGGTCTAGTTTGACCATAACCTTGAGCCAATATTTTAGTTAAAACTTTGGCGAGGTGTTTTTTCGCTAAGATTTCCCTGACGACGAGTCATCAGGGAAAAGAATTGACCAAGTTTGGCCATTTGTACTAATGTGATTTGCGTTAATGATAGTTAGAAGTGACGTGTCCTTTTGTTTCCCTAACGACAAGTCCTCGGGGAAAAGAATTGAGCAAGTTTGGCCATTTTTACTAGTGTGATTAGCGTCATTACCAGTGCCTATATCCCGGTGGTTTTAAACCATATAGTTATGCAAGTATAAAATAACCAAAATAAATGCTATTTCATCAAACCGAACGGTGTTAAACCATAAACCACTTGTCATTTCTGAACTATCCAGGTAGTTTTGTTACGTGCTTTCAAATTCCAGCTAAATTCGTATAATGTTGTTGCACTACGTACGTTGCGCGGACTTAAACCAACAAAGAAGTAAAACATATGAATTACATTACAAATTGAGTTTCGTTCAAACATTAAAGCATACGAATTACATTACAAATCGATAAAAGTTTAAACACTAACGCATATTACATTACAAATCGATAAAAGTTTAAACATTGAAGCAAACAAATTATATTCCAAATGCTAAGTTGATATGGCTAAATGACAAACTACTCCAAACCAAGTTTTCCCATGTCATTGCAAAGCTCGTGAAGTAGTGCAGTTGAATCAAGTGTGTGGTTTTCGGGATGCATATACGTTTCTAATGTTGCATCGAGTACCTTTATCTTTCCAATCAAAAGATTGTAGTTTGAGCACTCTGCATTTCTAGAGGGTCCCGGAGAACGGACTCGTTCCTCTATCCATAAAAAAACTTTACATCAAAAATCGTTTTTTCGAGGCTGTTAAAAAGTAAAGAAAATATTTTTTAACAATTATTTATATATTACACAAATAAAAAACATGTAATTGTTCACCTTTGATAAAGAACATGCATAGTATAGTTGACCATAAGCGTGAGGTTGATGCGATTCTCGTAAAACTACATTTCCTTCTCCACAACGACACACAAAAGCTTCATGTGGTACCATCTTCATAACAGTGTGTGTGTGTGTGTGTGTGTGTTTGTGGTTAAGTTGTAATGATAAGAGTGTGTCTTATGTGTTGGTGGTAGTTAGGATATAAGTGTGTGATGTGTTGGTAGTTGTGAGAGTGTATGATGTGTTGCTGGTTGTGAAGATAAGATCTGCTTTTATGATAAGGGTGTGTGATGTTTCCACGAGGACATGTCCTCGGGAAACACTTAGTCGTTTAGACCAAAATACTATAACGATATCGTATCGACTCATCCATTTAACATTCTATGTATAACGATACCATCTATACTCATCCGTTTAACATCTCATGTATAACGATAACACATTGACTCCTCCGTTTAAAATTCTATGTATAAAGATAGCATCTCGACTCATCCGTTTAACATCTCATGTATAACGATACCATCTCGACTCATCCGTTTAACATCTCATGTATAACGATACCATCTCGACTCATCCGTTTAACATCTCGTATATAACGATACCATCTCGATTCATCCAGTTAATGTCTCATGTATAACCATACCACATCGACTCTTCTGTTTAACGTCTAATTATATTTTTTCTAAACTAATTATATATTTTTTAACATAGATTTAAATACTAAGTAATTTTTTAACACTAATTATATATTTTTAAAACTAATTATATATTTTGTAACATAATTTAAAATAAAAGGATTTTTTAACTAAAATTAGTATTTAACATAATTTTAAATATTATGTAATTTTTTAGCACTAATTATATATTTTTTAAATACTAATTCTATATATTTTATATAAATAATTATATAAATAAAAATAAAGAAAAGCATTTTTATGTAAAATATATACCCCGACGACAGACGACATGTCGTCGGGGATACCAATTGCCACGGCCCCCATTTTTTCACTATCCCACCATCACGAAAAATGACAAAATCCAAAACTTTCCCTGACGACATGTCCACGGGAAAAGTAGTCGCGGAATTAAAAAAGCAATAATATAGATCTAAGTATTCACACTTAGCAAAAAAAGTTATAACTTTTTATTCCACCACCACGACTCACCGGCGATAAAACACGACCATCACTCACAGCTCACTCCACCACCCCTCACTCCACCACCACTCACATCTCACTCTACCACCACTCCACCATTCACAGCTCACTCCACCACCACCAATTATATGCAAACGAGCACTAAATAAGCTGAAATAAGCCAAAATAATAAGCCCATCTCCTCCTCCTCTATACATTAATTCTTTTCCAATACCATCTCTATGTCTTAATTCTTATCCCCCTTCGCCTCCTCTTTTATTCACTGAAATAATCCCAAACAATAAGCTTACGGTAAAAATAATTTAATTATTGAAATAAGCCTAGAAATAAGCCCTTCTATTTTATGTGGGTTTTATTAATTTTTTATTTTTTTTAATATTTAGCTTATAAATAAGCTGTTTGGAATAAGCAATGTGGAATAAGCCGATATTAAGCCGGGAATAAGTCGAGACTAAACAGCCGAGAGGTAATGTATTACATATTTATTTTTTAGCAGCCTTTTGGTATCCCCGAGGACATGTCATCAGGAAAAGTTTCTAGTGATTAATTTCTGTTTATAGTGTTTAATTTGGCCAGCCGGGACACCTGACCGTAGCCGAGACACCCGATCATAGCCGACATTAAACAGTCGAGTCCAAAGCCGAAGGTATGTTCTTCTTTTTTTGCGTTCGGTTAGTAATTAGTTTATATATTCGTGAAATGTTAGTTTGCGTTTAGTTAGTTAGTTTATATATTCGTGAGATGTTATTTTGCGTTTGGTTAGTATGGTATTGGTTATGCGAAAGTAATAATTTTTATGCAAAAATAGTTAATATCATTGCGGATATGTTATATGTTTGGATATGCGGTATGTTAGTTAATATGGTACTGGATATACGTTTGGATATGCGGATATGTTATACGTTTGGATATGCTGTTCCCTTTGAGTTAGTCACCAATAACTACAATGTTAAGATAAAAATAACACATGGCTTGTAAGTAATGTAATGAAAAATATTTTTGATAAATATAAAGATAAACAAGTAAAGACTCAAAACTTTTTTCAACGTTTAATTCTTATAAAATCTTATTAAGAACTATACCCCATTGTTTGCGGAACAACAATGGGGATTAAATGACAATGTGTGTGTGTGTGATCTCCTCACTAACAACTTAGCATAAATTAAAGTATTATGCTAAGTTGATAACTATGTTAACCAACTGAACTTGTTCAGGGACCTAGTTGATTTGGAGGAGTAGGTGTTTGTGAATGGTACAACATTGAGTGCACAAACTTAACCTACTCCTTTATAAGGTTTCTCTATTTATAGTGCTAAGGTAGGGTCATACCCACATGGGGTGATAAGTGCGTGTTCCAAGATTGATTGGACAAGTACATTTGTATAGTTTGTCTCTATTACAATTCTAATCTAGGAATGGGACAAACACACTTTTTAAGGTCAGCGATGACACTGACCTTGTCTTGATACCCTATTCAGGATAGTTTGACTTTAAGTGGATAAGTAATTGAACTTATCCATTCAAACATATCCCGCCTTTTCTTCAGACTCTTGTCTTCATGGTCTTCTACTAGTTGAGGAGATCGTATGGGGTTCAGTGATTCTATTGCCATAACTCACTGAACCTGATAAATGCTAAATTGTATATATTAAATACCCGGGATTTTGCCAAATAAAAGCCAGAAAATGTCAAAAGAATAGAAAAATGTGTGCTTTTATGTCTAATGTGCAGGAAAGGATAAAAAAGACAAAAAGAAGCAAAAACAGTCAAAAACCGACAAGGAACGAAAGAGACAAGAAAAAGAGTGAAGAAACAGCCAAAGATCAAAGCCGGATCAGCCCGACACAGCAAGAAAGGAAGTCAAAGGTCAAAATAATAAAGCCAAGGACTTAAAGTGTCAAGTCTTCAAAGTTCAAAGGCCATTTAGAGTTTTGAAAGTTCAAGGGACTAAAGTTGAATAAAGTGAAAAGGTGTTTATTAAAGAAGAAAAAAGAAGAAAGAAAGAACAAGGACTGAAATTGCCATTTCCAAACCATGTTTTATAACTAGAAAAGAGCGGGGCAAAGACAAGGACCAAAGTTGCAATATCCCTATACTTTCAAACAGACAAACGCGTTTTTATAACAACCCTAACAAACCAAACCGTTTTTCCCGCCTTTTCTCTAACACAAACCCAGCACCGAATTACCCACCCCCGCTCCCTTTCTCTTCTCTACCTTGTTATAAATCCCTCTCCCACCTCACCTAGACCACGTGTCAATCCCTAATTGGAAGGAACACCTCACAAATCCAATCCAACGGCCACAAATAAGCTAAAAAGGATCAAAGGCCACGATTAAATGGAAGCTTCAAGAATTTCTTCACTCCTCTTCATCTATTCTCTATAAATAGTCTGTTAGGGCTCATTTTTCCTGTTGTTGTTTTTATTTTAATTTTCAGTTTTGTATTTTCCTTCAATATTAAGCATTTTACTTTCAAGTTTTTTAAAAACAGCTTTAAAGCTCTTGTACTCTCTTCCTTCCTTCTTGTACCTCATCATTTGTGTAATATCAATTCAGTTTACAAGTTCTTTTAAGTTTTGATTTCAATTTTAAGCAAATTTCATTCAATAAGCTCCTAATAAGCTCATTTGAGCTTATTTCTCTAAATAAGCTCAAATTTAGTTACAATTCTGTTTTTAGACATACATTTACTCATTTGAATCATTTTGAATCAAAAGCATGATCACTTAAGGTTTGAGTTCGATTTTGGAAGCTACAAGGAGTTATAAGCTCTCAAGAGCTTATTTAGCTTATTAAGCTGGTTTAGAGGCAAGGTGCCATTTAGGAGATTAATAAGCTTTTTGAGGTCATTCACTCTACAAGAGTGGCCTCTTGTGCTGAGACTCCATCAATTTCAGGTTTTGGTTTTTAGAATCCAATTTAGTTAATCATAGCTTAATTCAAACAGCTTATTACC
>BQNB010002794.1:103170-120987 GCA_026074375.1 Tanacetum coccineum
AGGATAACTCACGAACATGAATGACCAATTACGTAAAATTTGTGTTGTAGTGATTTTTTAAATATTATAAGTTAAAAAAAGGAGTTAACGGTTGTTAAATAACAACCGTTAGTTACTATTAATTCTAGTGTTCACTTCATCCCCATTGGTTACTTGTGTTTTTTTATTCTTTTTTGATACTAGGCAAATCTGCCTCCAATAATTCTTATATATAAAATAATGTTGTTTTACTTTTTAATGTCTCTTAGTTTAATTATTTGAGTTCTCAATATAATTCCATTTTCTATGTCGGTCAAAACTATTTCATGAAAGATGATCAATATTATTAGTTTATTAAATTTATTTAATTGAGTAATTTAGAAAATATAACAATTCGTGACGAATATTTATCAGTGTTTTATAGATACAATTAATGACGTAATTAAACAACACCTGATATCGGTCTGATTGATTGAGCCATAACGAGTTGGTTGGCCCGCGCTCCGCTGCGGGACGATCGGTAGGCGTCGTTGTTGTTGGCGATGAAATGGGTCGGCTGAGTTAGTGATTGCCGTTGTTGTTGTCGAGGGACAGTAAGGTTTAAAATGTTAATGTAGTGAATGCAGTTGCAAAACAACATTCCAAGTGAACACCAGAACAATGTAGTCATGCACTTAAAAACCAATGTCAACAGCTAAACACATATTTGCTCTTTACCAAACGTGATTATGTATATGATACAAACGATTATGGATATGATACAAACGTATTCAGCAAAACGACTAAATTTATTCTTGGCTATAGGAAACATGAGTACTCATTTAGTTTAAGCTTCAAAATGTCTTCGTAACGTATAAGTCTAACGTCAAATTCTTACTTGTTCCACCATTTGCTTTAGGACCATTCCCATTTCCTCTCATAAATCCACGCATTCGACTCTCATTGCCACTGTTTCCTAAGTGTGGAAATCGTAGGGGGGGGTGTGAATACGTTTCCATTTAAAATCTTAAAATATTTCGTATCAAATTGTCGATCAAGCGTGACACAATATGATGAGTGTTCATACGAGTTATATACACATAGTAATACATCAATTTACAACAATACAAACCAACACACAATATTCACATTTATTCATGACATAAACATAATTAAAACTATATAATCAACACATCACACAATTGCAAGTATAAATATAAAGCGATAAATGCGAGCATAAAAGTAAAGAGATAAGTAAGAGAAAATGCAAACCGGACACGATGATTTATAGTGGTTCGGTCACGAAGCACCTCTTCGCCCAACTCCACTCCTCGAGTACCCAACTCGAGAGTTACTTCACTAGTCAACAAGCTCCCTTTAGGCGGAGAAAACCGTACACAACTTTCGCTTAATAACAATTCCCACATTGGGGGGGGGGGGGGGGGGGGGGGGGGGGGGGGGGGGCCAACTAGATGTCCCGAGTCTAATCAGTACTAGAACCAATCTATCACGACTTCACAACTTCTTCACTACTTTCATGACTTCACAACTACTTTCACAACTTCACAACACAACTTCACAACTACACAACTTATTCACGCCTTAGTATTCTTCACCATACTACTTCACTACTTAACAACCTCACACTACTTAGATCACACCACTCTAACACTACATACAAAGATCACCACGATCTAACTATACTCACAAGATTGGAATACATAGACTCGATCTATACATTGTGAATATAAAACATGTCACGAATGCACTAACTACATAACTTTGTATCTTAACGATAACGAGAGTTCTTCTCTTGCACTTGAATGAATGGATGATTAAATCATATTTTAAACATACTTATAATAAGTTAAGTGATCAAAGAAGAGGGTTTGAAATGAGGTTTTAGATCTGAGAAAACTATGTGCAAAGAGGTGAGAAAATCTGTGGAAACAGTCCACTATTTATAAGAAAAAAATATTAATTTTTTATTTGGGCGGTCCCCTTAATTATACAAGGGCGGTCCCCTTAATTATGGCCGGTCCCCTTAATTAATTAAGGGGGCCGCCCATTTTTTTAGACGCTCCATTTTTTGTCCTTTTGTGGGAAAGGTTTTTCAGGAACTTTCTAGCCGTTTTTGGGTAGAAAATTTGAATTCAAAATATTTATTTTGAATAAAATATTTCTTATAAATACAAAAATGTTTTGTATATGTTTTAAAAATATTTGTCCCAATTTATAAAAAAATGTAAGGTTTGTAAAAATAATTATTTTTTTTGATCATTCAACAAATTAAAGTTTGTTTGTTCATACCTTTAGTTATATACGTCAGGTGCGAACTTAAATTTGTTGTTGAAGAAAGCTTGAGACGTCGAAAGATGTTGAAGTATGAATTGATGATTTGTGATTACGAGTAACTTAAGCACTTTACGTTATGTGTTATAAGTTACATGTTTGTCATCACCAAAACATGAAGAGAATGTATAGATTAAATATCGTAATATTTCTACCAACAATCTCCCCCTTTTTGATGATGACAAAATATGTAAACTATAACTCATAGTAAAATGTATAAGTTACTTGTTTACACTTCTTCTCCCCCTTTTGTCGAAACAAAAAGGTAGACTCCTAGACGAGACTTTTACTACACTTCAGCTCTTCAATCAAAGAGGCGAGATTGCATCATCCTAAGTGAAGTCTTGATTCAATCAATCCCATCTAAACAATGACATCCCTTGAACATCGACTCAAGCGGATCTATGGATCAAATTAGTTGCAAACTCTTAACCTACATCAATGGTTAGTTTCGTGCAACAAAAAAAATATAGGGATGAAATACACATATCAAGAAATGTGTAGATGTATAAAATGGTTGCAAATGTAATGTCTTGGACATTTGCAAATGCTCCCCCTTGATGTATGCTCCCCCTTGATTGGGGCACCAAGAAATCGAGTAACAGAAAAGTGCTACAAAACAAAGTTAGTAGAAAAATACACATATATATATAAATATATATAATGATGATGATAGATATATATGCAAGACACTTAGTGGGGAACAAATCATATATGTTTTATGTATATGCACTCTAAAGTGTGGCACTAAAGACAACAACCTAAAAAGAAATGATGAATGCTTAATTCATGGAAATGTTTAGGAACCAATGATAAGATTCGACTTATACATGCTTAAGGACTAAGACTTGACCAACAAGTATTATTATGAGAATGACTCCTTCCAAGATGTGATATGGATAAGAAGTATTGCGGGTTGAATAGACTAAGGATTGTATTGAGAGACTCCTAAATCCTCAAGGTTTCTTTGTTAAGCATTAATATGCTCATCATGTTTGTGGTGTTTAAGATAAACATCATCGTAAGACTTAGGTCGAACTAAAAGTTGATGATAAGAGATGAATTGCCGGAATGAGGAGAAACATAAACGAAGAAGATGAGCGTGAATGGAAAAGGGTCAAGGGTGAGTTTGAAACTATAGGTTTGAGTTGGAGGTGTTCTTTATGTTGGTTGTTAATGAGTTGATGAACAAGTGAAAATTGACAAATGCGATAGAAGAACAAAGTGAGAAGACACCGACATTTGTGATGCCTCCAACAAGCTGGAGTAATGGGTGCAGAGTGAGAGAGGATAGTTCCATTGAGTAGGGTGCTCTGAGTTAAGAGGAGAGTAAAGGAACTCTAGGGTGAGGTGCCGCGCGAGACATGCGACGGCGCCTATCTACACAGTAGTCCATTTGTGGAAGGAGATAATGAAAGAGTTGGTGATTTTGTTATGTAGTCAATTGAAGAGGATGAGGTGTCTTTGGTAGATGGAGTTTTAGAGGGTGCATTTGGAGCACTAGGAGATAATTCGTAAAGCGTGGGTGATAGGGTTATAGTGTCTTCATTTGTCAAGTCAATGAAGAGTTGTTTTTGGAGTATATGGTGATTTTGGTTTCTTTTGATGGTTGAATACCATCTTTGTGTTCTTCACTTGCTCAAAAGCGGAAATGAACAAATGAAAGACACGATATTGTGATGACTCAACAACACTTTGAAGATTTAACATCTTTTTTTGTGTTCTTTACTTGTTAAACAATGGAAATGATTTGATGAGACGCATTTCATTACGAAATTCATTTGCATTTGAAAACATAGGCACACATGCTTATGAGTGTCGGGATATAAAGATAAGACGCATTTCATTACGAAATTCACTTGCTTTTGACAACATAGGCACACATGCTTAATAGAGTGTCGTAGATATAAGGATGAGACGACATTTCATTACGAAATTTCACTGTGGGGAATGGTTACATGGTGAATCTTGGGGGGGCTTGAGTGAAAGTGACAGGTGAGATGAATTTCGCGGTTGATAGTAGTAAGTGATGAATCGGTTTTTCATTCCACTTTTGGGTAATTTTGAGGATGTACTAGAAACTAGTGATCAAAACAAACACGAGTGACTAAAGATATGAGGTTTTGATGTATTGTAGAAGTTATCTTGTTGGTTTCTAGTGAATAAGAACCACCTATTGAGTTCTTTAGAGTGTTGGTTAAAGGATATATGTTAAATGTAAGTGTTTTCCCTTCCTTTCTAATTCGTGCTCATCCGGACATAAATTGTGGAATAAAAAGAATAAATGGTGAAAAATAAAGAAGAAAGCGATGAGCTTGACAATGTCATGAAGGATGACAATTAGCATATGATGAACTTCATCCACGAAGTTATATAGCTCTTCTCGAGTATTGCGAATGTTCTTAGAACAATCACACGACGAGGTACGCGATTGTCATAAAGATGGTAGCGGAAATGTGGTTGGAAAATATTAACCATCTATATAATAATAAGGCGTTGATTAAGGTTCTTGTGAAAACGAAATTCGACATGAACAAAGAGTGACATATTTAATTTGTCATTTCGCAAATAAAAAAGCTTAAACAAGTCCGGATGAAATGATTAAGTTGTCGAGATTTATCGGAATGTATTTAATAGTAACAAGACTATTAAAATGAGAATGACATGTTTATGAGATTTGTTTCATCATTCCTAAGGGAATGGAAAATACTAACGGAAGTGAAAGTACTTAGTCTTAAGGTGTGTATATTAATGATGCTACGAATCACTTTATGTAGAAACTCGTAAGAACTTTGTCACGCGAAGGTTGATGTAAGCTTTTAGCTTTAGGAAGAGCATTTTAACATATGTTGTTAAAAGGCTTGAATATGAACTTTTAGATATGACCTTTACCGTTTGCGATCGTAAGTTAAAGATACTTGAATATTTCGGATGAAATATTTAAGTTGTCAAACCTACTTGGAGAAGTGTTAGACATGTTAGCATTTAGCATTTAGGAGCATGTGTCATTTAGATAAACTAAGAAATATTTTATCTAAATTGCTAGAAAAAGACAAATGCCTTTATAGTGGACATGCATTTAATATCTAAGCAATTAAACATTGAGCATCAAGATCACAAAGACATATAATTACATTACATGTGAACAAGTAATCATCTTGAAACATTAAAGTACATATGTGAGGTGCATTGTGTCTAGATTGACTAAGGAAAAGCCTAATTTCTACGTGCTTAGTATGTACTCCTAATGATATACAAAGTCTATCGATGTAGACTATCATTAGGCATATTTAGGAAGAGCCATTTAATCAAATTAGAGAATGAATATGAGACTATCACTAGTGGTACTCAATTCAGGCTAAACACGACCATTTTACGGGTTAACTTCACTCATGGAAGCAATTCAACCGTTAGGTCAAATTGAATTTCTAGTGCAATAGATTCTCTAGTAGTCATTCTCAAGTTAGACAAAATAGAATTCTTACATTTGCCTAATGAAGTGTAGCAAAGATAAAATTTGTATTATCTTTACATAGAGGGCTTAACATGACTCAGCTAACATACTTTAATTATGGTTCGTATAATCCTAATCAAGATGTGTGGAATTCTAAGATAAGCATAAGCAAGATGTTTTAATCTTTTGTTCAAGACCTATAGGTTGTTTAGTTTTGATTACATATTGCTTGATTTAATGTATGTGTTAGCCTTAATATATGTCGGCTAATACGGAATTACATTAGTTTATATTAGCCGGACACGCAGGGACTAGAAATGTCAAGTGTAGTAAGTAGATCGTGTCCAGGGGTTATATATATCCCCTCCATACTTCCATAGAGGGGTGAGGATTCATTTCACTTGTAATAAGGTGTGTGTTTCTCTCTCTAGAAAACACACATCTTTCCTTTATCTCACTAAATAATATGGCTAAACATTTGTTCAATCCTCCCCGACCTCCGAATCATGTCTCTTGTTATGTGAATCTTTAGGGATAACAAGTGGCATCAGAGCTGCAGGGGTGTATTGTATCATTTTTCTTTGTGTTGGTTGTCACTGTTCATGTACTTTTCACTGTTCATTGTTTTTTTTCTTTTGAACAAGTCAAGGAGGTTGTTTGTTGTTGTTATATGTTCACTCATCATTTCTGGTTTTAAATCTGCCATTTTTTTATGCTTAAAAGTCAAGATCTGACCTGGGTTTATGGTTGTTTCTTCATTGCGTTTTGACCAAAAAGAAAAAAGTACAATAGTACAGGTTGCGTTTGGTGCTGCGTTTTGACTACTTTGCTCTTGCGATTTAGATATTGCATTTTGATGTTGCGTTTTGTACCAAGATTGAAGACCTTTACGATGAAAACATAAACATCACGCTGCCCAAATTTTTGAGACGTTGCGTTTTGTCTCAAAACGCAAGTTTGCGTTTTGACTCGAGATAGGTTGTGTTTTGCTTAGGGCTGGTTGCGTTTTGCTAAACCAAGACTCAAACCGAGTCAACTCGGTAATTACCGAGTTGATCCGGTCAAGACTCAACTGAGTCAGAACAAAACAAACAACAACAACATCAACTACAATTAACAACATCAAGCAACAACATCAACAGCCTTACCATCATTACAACCACAAATCCAACAAATCCATCATACTACCTAATCCCATCGTCACAACTCCATCTCCACAAACTTCAACAGACTCGAAACGTAAATTGATCTTAGATTTGTAACAATCATCATAGATCCATGTTGGGCTAAACCTCTTTAATTCTCGAACATCAAGATAGTTGTATAACAAATTTGTTATAAACCATTCTTTGTTTCGATTGAGACAATTAATTAAAACTGACCTACCCGAGACCCTTATATTAGGATCTTGAAGACACTTACTTCTTGGATCTTGACACCTTTATGGTTCGTGTAGATTTAAAAGGTTGTGGTGGTTGTGTTTGAATGCTTAAAGGATAATAGCCACGTTTGATCTGTGATGAGTAGCATGAAGATTCAAGTGGTGTATGATTATGAGATGAAGATTTGATCTTCTTGATTAATTTTTTCATAGTCATTTGAGAGAAAACGTTGAGAAGGAGGGCGGTGTGTTTTTGGTAAAGTGATTAGGGTTCTCTATCCCTAATAATAAGGAGGTGAGTAATGGACCGGGTATTAAATTTTTGATGTGGGCCGAATGTTAATTTGCCAATGGGTTGGATTTAAATCTTTTGGGCTGCTGATATTAACAAAAGGAAACATGGGCCGAGTATTGGATTTGGGCTGGTTGTGATTTGATTATTGGGCTGAATAAAAAGTGATGGGCTGATTTGTTGTTAATAATTCCGAAAATATCATTTATTTTGGATAAATGACTTTTGGATTAAACCGGGAATAAAATACTATCACGTCAAGTTTAAATTAGACAAATGTTGATCCGTTAATGTCAATTCAAAAATAACATTTGTCTAGTTTAACGACATTCTTGAACAACAACACAATAAAACATGATACATAACACTAAAAACGATCCGAATAAGATTCACTAAAACGTCAAAACGGCTATGGAATTTGGACTTTAATGTCAAGTGATCACGGAGTTTATTTGGTATCCCTTATTTGAGTTTGAAGTGGGTTTCACGGAGGCGTCTACTTATTTCATCATCGAGACTTCCTTCTACTTTCTACCCCTTTTCTTCAAACCCAATCTATCGTTTGATGACTTGCTTGAACATATACAGTTAGAAATGAGACATGGTTAATCTAGTTATACCCGATGTATCGGAAGTTACATTGTAGTATCTGGGTTATAGCTATCACTTAAAGGAGTTACGTTGTAGTGCTCAGTGTCACACGCAGATGCCGATGTGGATAGTCTCAAGAGGTGTTGTACTTATTTTGGCTCTTAGTTGAGTGTATAGGGTACTTAGAGGCTTTCTTCTGCACCGTTCTTCAATCTACAACAGTGCAAGCTTAAGTAACAAATTTGGGGAATGTTACTTCATTTTCAAGTTTGGTATATCGGGTTTACTTCACCAAGTGGTACACAATAGCCGACAGAATACGAGGTTGGTAAGTTAGCCAGAGAGTATAAGGTTGAGATGTGATCAACAACTCTCACGGGATATTTAAAGCTACTGAACGTCAATGATACTTCACAGTCTCAGCAAAATCTTTCAAAGTTCTTCAATGTCTTTCATAACTTTTCAAGATTGTTGCTTATGACAAGAACTTCTCGTGTATATGGTCGTCCACGTCAATGATGCTTCCGAGAGTTCGAAACCATCATGGGGGAAAACGTGTACTTTGATGTTATCAGGTCAACTTCCAGGGGGAAGTAGTCTATACTACTTCACTTAGTATGGTTTGTGAAGTATTCTGCATGCGTGAGAAGAATTGTTGCTGATCTCTTGCATGTTCCCCCAAACGGATAATCACCAAGACCAAATGTCATGATACAGTATAGAAGCAGTATTAGATGGTGTGGTTGACTGTTTCTTCTACTAAATTCCGCTGTGCACTTCAAATGTCAATATTAGAAGATCATTCAAGCTACATCAACGTTTCAGAATCTGCTCAAGATACGGATGTTGGTTTGGGGGGAAGCTGATTCAGAAACTTCGCCAAAAAGGAGTCTATGAAGAAAGCTTTTAAAGACATGTTGCATGATTTGGGGGGAAGTTAATCCAACTCATGCATACTACAATGGTTCCAGAACAAGTCAAGCCTCAGAAGATCCAAGCTGGAGTACAAGTATCAAGACTAAAAGACAAAAAACGTCATCTTCAGCATTGGAAGTGCCTTGGATGTCATTTTATTTTGTTGTATTTGTACTTGATAGGAACATTGTAAGTAATTCCGTATGCCCACATATTGGGGGAAGATTGTTAGCCTTAAAATATGTCGGCTAATACGGAATTACATTAGTATAAATAAGTAAGACTCACAGGGACCTAAAATGTCTAGTTATGATAGTTTAGAGATTCAAGACCTATATATATCCCCTCCATACTTCCATGGAGAGGTGAGGATTCATTTCACTTGTAATAAGGTGTGTGTTTCTCTCTCTAGAAAACACACATCTTTCCTTTATCTCACTAAATAATATGGCTAAACATTTGTTCAATCCTCCCCGACCTCCAGATCATGTCTCTTGTTATGTGACATACTTTAATTCCGGTTCGTATAATCCTAATCAAGATGTGTGGAATTCTAAGATAAGCATAAGCAAGATGTTTTAATCTTTTGTTCAAGACCTATAGGTTGTTTAGTTTTGATTACATATTGCTTGATTTAATGTATGTCTTATATTTTTCAAAATGTAGTGTTTTTTCTTGTAACACAACCATTTATGCTACGAATAAAATAAGATGCATAGGATATATTATCCTTTATCAATCATTTAATACGATAAGTCAATAGAATATTTAAACATAATGTTTTCCAAACATCATGTTATCCTAGGTGAATAAACAAGAATATTATTTTAATTTTAGAATTTAGTTAAAAGTGAATTTTAGCTATGAGTTGTGCTTTAATGTTGTATGAGCAAAGTTTACATATATTGTTAGTTTGCTCGTGTTTGGTTTTTCAGAAATGACACATTTATCAATTGCATTGCAATGTAAATTGCTTGAATATTTCGAACGAAACATCCAAGTCGTCAATCCTACTTCATTGTGTATTTTATGTATGTATTGAATATATTGGTATAATATTTGGAACACAACCATTGGACAAGTAGACTCAATATGACATTATCAACACAAGTGTGATTTATGATCCGATGCATATTCTTTTCATCTAGAAAAGGATGTAATTATTTTCATATCAATCTAGTGTGATTGAGTATGTAGATCCAAGATAATATCTTTATATATTGATATAGTCTTGAAGCTAAACAAATAAGAATCCAATTTCATGTCCATACACGAAAACTTATCAATTAGATTCAATAAAGATATCAATCATAATTTGAATAATGAATTGATATATTCTCGAAATCTTTCTTGACCCTCATTTAAAAGAAAATAGATAAATATTTAAATAGTGTGTACCATTAATCCCAAGATTAGTTGTAAGGTTAGATTGATGAATAATGTCAAGTTAATTTCTTATTTTAAGATTGTCGTAAATTTTACTTGTGCGAAAAACTATTTGTTGCATGGTTATTGATATTTTATATAATTGAGTTTTCTAACTATTTTTATACAACACACATCTTTTGTAAAATGCTATATGTTTAAAAAAAATATAATTATGTGTGTATGTTAGAATCATGCAAGCACAAGCATTTTCTTTTTCTTAGTTACTAATGTGTTAATACAATAATTTCTTTTGTTTAACCAACCCAAGGTCAAACAAAACAAGTTGTTGAAAATATTTAAACGTATTATTGAAAATAGATTAAATCGTTGGAAGTATTTAGGTGACTAGTTTTAACATATTTAATAATATACTTGACAAGTTATTAAACTCTTATTCCTAAGTATATTTCCATACTTGAAAAGATTTACAAGATGTTTATGTAACATTTGTAAATTAAGTGATCTATGCCTATATGCAATGCAATGGCAATTTCGTAATCTTAATGTAAGAAATCTAACATAAGTTCTAGTTAGACATAATTCGAAAAACTAGCTACAAACGAATAGTGTACATGACACATGTGCTTAGATATTCAATTAGCTCAATTACAAATAGCAATAATCATTTAATAATTTCTATTAACAAACTTAAGACACAAAGAAGTGCACATAATCACATAGCAGAACACATAAAAGTACTTGTCATCGTTTTGTGTTTTTTTTAATTTTAAAAAATACAACATTGTATAATGGTCGGTTTTATTTGAAATAAATATTTTCCTCCCCATTTCAAAAAACAAGTTTAATATTTTTTTTTGAAAAGTTAATTACACCATTTTTCAAACTAGAAATGTCCGACTCGAAAGGAAAAGATAAAATACAAGTTTTACGTTAAAACGAGACTCAACGTTTTGGACAATAAGTAGTATTTTGCCTTTCTGACTAAATTAAGTTTGAAATAAATACTTGAAAGTATTTTTATATGAAAGTAGAATCAATTATCTTCAAAATGGCGGGTGGCCAAGAATTCTAAGGACTTACGGTTGATTTTATATGATTTTTCAAAGTTTCTAAAAAACTGCCGAATCAGACAGGTGGTCCCCTTAAAATTCAGGGGGCCGCCCAGGAATTAAAGGGGCCGCCCACCTGATACTTAGAATTACGATTTTTGTAAAAATTGTTTTCTGACTTTGCGGAAAGGTGTACAACTTTCTGAATTTGATACCGAACATATAACACTTATTTTAAGCATCATTTTTTATCTCGAGTAGTTTATTTAGTGTATATAACCATAAAGCTATACAAGTTAATCAACAAAACACTTTTCGTATTCAATTCCCCTTACTGGGTAATTTGATACATGGATCGTACTAATTTTTAAAACCATTTGTTTTGAAAATTAGAGCGACGTGGCTCTAATACCAATTGTGGAAATCGTAGAGGGGGTAGTGGATATAGTTACATTTATTTGTTTGTATCAAATTGCCGATCAAGCGTGACACAATATGATGAGTGTTCATACGAGTTATATACACATAGTAATAACAACGATTTTTACAAACAATACAACCAACACACAAATATTCAATTTTATTTCATGACATAAACTAATTAATACTATATAATAAACACTATCACACAATTGCAGTAATAAAATATAAAGCGATAAATGCGAGCATTAAAAGTAAAGCTGTTAAGTAAGAGAAAATGCAACGGACACGGATGATTTATAGTGGTTACGGTTCACGAAGCACCTCTTCGCCCTACTCCATCTCTCCGAGTACCCATACTCCCCCCCCGAGAGTTACTTCACTAGTAACAGCTCCCTGTAGGGGGGAGGAAAAACCCGTACACAACTTTCGCTTATGTCAATTTTCCGACACTATGCTAGATGTCGAGTTCTAATCTTAGCTTAGAAAAACAAATTATCACGATTCCCAAATTCTTCACTAATTTCCAAGAATTCACAACCCCACTATCAAAACTACTTTACACTTCACAACTACACACTTCTTCAAGCTCTTAGTATTCTTTACCTTACAACTTCACTCCTTCACAGATCCCATTACACTATTTAGATCACCACCACTATAACACTAAATACAAGTTCCACGATCTAACTATACTCGCTGATTGGAAATACATCTAGAACTCGGATTCTATACATTGTGAAGTAAAAACTTTTTGTCACGAATGCACTAATACATAACTTCGTATTTGACCGCTCTAACAAGAGTTCTCTCTTGCACTTAATGAATGGATATTGAGTATACATTTTAAACATACTTATAATAAGTTAAGTGATCAAAGAAGAGGGTTTGAAATGAGGTTTTAGATCTGAGAAAACTATGTGCAAAGAGGTGAGAAAATATGTGGAAACAGTCCACTATTTATAGGAAAAAATATTAATTTTTTATTTGGGTTGTCCCCTTAATTATACAAGGGTGGTCCCCTTAATTATGGCCGATCTCCTTTATTAATTAAGGGGGGCGCCCATTTTTCAGACGCTCACTTTTTGTCCTTTTGTGGGGAAGGTTTTTCTGGAACTTTCTAGCCGTTTTGGGTAGAAAATTTGAATTCAAAATATTTATTTTGAATAAAACATTTCTTATAAATACAAAAATGTTTTGTATATGTTTTAAAAATGTGTCCCAATTTATAAAAAAATGTAAGGTTTGGAAAAATAAAAAATTTCTTTGATCATTCAACAAATTAAAGTTTGTTTGTTCATACCTTTAGTGATATACGTCAGGTGCGAACTTAAATTTGTTGTTGAAGAAAGCTTAAGACGTCGAAAGATGTTGATGTATGAATTGATGATTTGTGATTACGAGTAACTAAGCACTTTACGTTATGTGTTATAAGTTACATGTTTGTCATCACCAAAACATGAAGAGAATGTATAGATTAAATATCGTAATATTTCTACCAACACCAAGATCTTTTATGTCACATGTTAGAAATCGAGAAAAGACTCGGTCACTTCCAATATGTCATAGAATAGCTCGTAGCGTAATATTTGGAAACTTACCAAGCTAACCGAGTCAACTTAAGATACCCTTATCTTGACCGGCGCCCAAGTAAGTATAAATACCCCTCTCCACGCCTTGGAGAGGGTTGGTTGTTCATTTGGTTCTTTCACATAATACATTTTTCTTTCCTTTCTCTCTAGGTGCTACAATCCACTTTCTCTTTCTAAACGTTCTTTCTTGCTCATTTGTTAAGTGATTTGATAAATCTACAATTGGTATCAGTCGCCATGAGGTGATATCGTGAGCATGTGTGCGTTTATATCTTGTTTAGATTGTTGGTTTTAGTTACTCTTGGTTTTGTGTCTTACAAAATCAAAACCCGGATTTTTGTGTTTAAAAGTGTTAAAGTTTATGTTTTTAAGCAAGATCTAGGTCTAAGATAACTAGTTGTGCAAGAAACAATCAAGGTAAAACGTTAAAAGGGTGTATTTTTGGTGATTTTTGTGGAAAACATACGTTTTTATTTGAAGCCTGCGAAATATGTATGAGTCTAGCGAAATGTGTATGCAGGCGAAATATGTAGGCGGAATGTGTATGTAGGCGATTTATAACAGGTTGGTTCCAAGCGATTTATGACATTTCTAGGAAACAAAACTCCGCTTAATTTTTATTAGGTCAAGCGAAATATGTATCAGGCGAAATATGTATCAGGCGATTTATGTTGGTAGGCGATTTATGACAGGTTGTTAGTTCAAGCGAAATACGTTCTTGTGCAAAACAAAACTCTGTCGAATTTTCATAATCCAAGCAAAACATTAAAATTCGTCATAATCCAAGCGAAACATTACAATTTGTCATAATCCAGGCAAAACGTTACAACTGTCAAAATCCAGGCGAAACATTACACTGTCACAAAAATATTTTATTTTTTACGGTTTGTCTTAGTTTGTAAAATCCCGTGAAATACTTGGATTTCTCAATTTTAGTGAAGATTTGTAGAATCCCGTGAAATATCGTTCTTAATCACTGACAATAACAATCCTTAACACAATCCTCCTTTATCACTGTTCGATCAATTCTTAATCAATTCACTTTTCAATTAGAACAAGATGATTACTTTAGAAGAACACATCATTGTTGCTGGAGTTGAGAACCGTCCTCCAATGCTTGAGAAATCAATGTATGATTCATAGGCAAGTCGTGTATGTCTATTCATCAAAAGGAAGAATGATGGTAGGAGGATGCTTGATTCAATCGATAATGGTCCATTGGTTTACCCAACTGTTGAAGAAAATTACAGACTAGACCTAAGAAATACTCCAAACTCACTGAAGCACAACAACTTCAAGATGACTGTGATGTTCAAGCAACCAATATCATTCTTCACGGTCTTTCACCCGATGTGTATGCACTTGTTAACCATCAAGAGGCTGCTAAGGATATTTGGGATAGAGTCAAGCTACTAATGAACGACACTAAATTATCATACCAAGAACGTGAATGCAGATTGTACAACTTGTTTGATAAGTTTGCTTATGTTCGGGGTGAAACATTATATGAGTACTACTGGAGATTCTCTCAGCTGATCAATAACATGCATATACTTAGGGATAGACAATGCAACAAGTGTTATGGTTCACTACCAAATTTCTGAATGTCTTCAACGGAATGGAGAGTTTGTCACTGATGTGAAGTTAGCAAAGAGTTTGTATACCACCAACTATGATCAGTTGTATGCATACCTCAGTCAACATGAACGACATGCTAATAAAGTACGTATCATGCGTGAAAGATATCCGGATCCTCTTACATTGGTAGCCAACTCTTTAACTCTATACAATCCCTCTTAGTCTCCACAACATTCAGGTTCTTTAATGTATCCACCTCATCAACAATTCACACCAGTTTATGCAGCACCCATTCATCATCAACACCATCACACTCCAGTCAATCCACAACAATAATTAGTCTCTCCACAACCATTTATATCTCCATCAGTGACACAACACTCTCAAGCTAACTTTCCTCAATTGGACTCTGGTCTCGTTGTTCCTACATTTCAGCAAGGAGAAGATCCGATTGAATGCATTAACAAAGCAATGGCATTCCAATCTGTTGTGGCATCAAGGTTTCCACCTTCAAACAATCAACTCAGAACGTCTTCCAATCCCAGGAATCAGGCAACCATTCAAGATGGCAGAGTCACAGTTCAACAAGTTCAAGGAAGACAATCTCAGAGTTTTGCTGGCACTGGAAACAGAGGAATTGCTACAACTTCAAGGGGAAATTATGCAGCTGGTCAACCAAGAGTTGTGAAGTGTTATAATTGTCAAGGAGAAGGGCATATGGCGAGACAGTGTACTCAGCCAAAAAGGCCAAGGAATGTTGCATGGTTTAAGGAGAAATTGATGTTAGCCGAAGCTCAGGAAGCGGGTCAGATATTGGATGAAGAGCAACTTGCATTTTTAGCAGACCCTGGAATATCAGAAGCTCCAGTTGCTCAGCAGACAATCCCTCAAAATTTAGCTTTCCAAACTGAAGACTTGGATGCTTATGACTCGGATTGTGATGACTTATCCTTGGCTAAAGCGGTTCTGATGGCAAATCTTTCAAGCTGTGATTCAGATGTTCTCTCTGAGGTACCATATTCTGATTCTTCTCCGAATGATATGATTAATCAGGATGTGCAAGAGATGCAGTATTCTGAACAAACACATATTGATGATTTTCAAGATAATAAGATACATAGTGATAGTAATATCATTCCGTATTCTCAATATCTGCAGGAATCACAAGATGCGGTTATTCAGGATACTAATTCTTCTGCACCTAATGATTTATTGGTGCTATCTTTGGTTGAACAAATGACTGATCACGTAGCTCATTTAGATAAGGAAAATCAGACAAATAAAATGGTAAATGAATCCTTAACCGCTGAGCTTGAGAGATATAAAGAACGTGTCGCCATTTTTGAACAAAGACAAAATGTTGATTTGAACAAACGTGAAAAATTAATCGATTCTCAAATGGATGACTTAATTCGGAATAGAAATGCAAAGCTTGCGGCTTTTCAGCAGGAGATCGATACACTTAAAGAAACTCTTTCTAATCATGTCAAAGAAAAGGAGTCTTTATAAAAAACATTAACTGTTTTCAAAACAGAATCTAAAGAAAAAGAGTATAATAAATTTAAAGGAAATTGTTTTGGAAAAACAAAATAAAGAACTGGAGAATGTTATTTGTAAGATGTATCGATCTACGCAAGCAATGCATATGCTAACGAAACCATAAGTTTTTTATGATGACACTCACAAACAAGCTCTTGGTTATCAAAATCCGTTCAATCTTAAAAAAGCTCAGCGGATTAAACCAACATTATATGATGGTAGTGTTATTGCTAAAGAACATCATGTGATTTCTGTGATTGATGATGAAGAGACATTGATTTTGGAAGAAGAGAGTCGATCAAAGATGCTTGATAAACAAAATGATCTAATTTCAATAGAAAAGAAAATAAATATTTCTCCAATTGATTATTCAAAATTGAATAAAATAAAAGAAGATTTTGATAAACGTTTTGTCACTAAAAAAGAATTGTCTGCAGAACAAGCTTTTTGGTTAAAACATTCAAACTATAATCCTGACACATCTGTTAAGTCACATACACCTGTTAGAATTGAAGCTCCTAGTGAACTTCCTAAGATAAGTTTGGTAAATGAAAGTCTTAAAAAGCTAAAACATCAACTCGCCAGTTTTGACAAGGTCGTGAAAAAGAGAACCACATCTGATGCTATAATGGCAGGTGCGTGGGGTTTTGAACATACAAAAGGTTGTTCTGTAAGGAAATAATTCCATTTTTAAAAGTTTTAAAAGATATAATGCGTTTAATAAAACTCTTTTAGAAGAAATTATTAAAGTTCAAATTGTTTTTAACCAAATACAAGCGGCCGTTGATTAGTGTTCTATAGACAAAAACGCTTTTGAAATTCAAATCAAACAACTTAGGATTGATAATGATCAACTCTTGAAACAAATCATGTCTTAAGAAATTATGCATATTGCTGTGAATTATGTGGATATTCTTTGATGCAGTCAACGTAGGAGTTCAACAAGAAGTTTTACAACTCCTAGGCAGAGTACCTAACCATTGTAGTAGTAGTATAGGGAAGACTCGGGGGTTGTTATCGTTCTCTAGAGGAATAGGTTAGGAAGGCTTGATCACGGTCTAACAGAATTCTAGGGGTTGAGAGAAGATTATTTTTGTATTTTTATATTTATAGGAAAGCATGTAAATCTATGGTTTGATAAAGTATTAACTAAATTAATTGATAAACTAATCTACTGGTGATAACTTTATGATAATTAAATGTATTTACTTAATCATGCATTACTTATCTGCCTTATCACACTTGTGATGTAATGTGTAAGTATTTCCTAAGTTATGAACGAATTACACGAATCCGTCGTCTATTTA
>BQNB010002795.1:0-118691 GCA_026074375.1 Tanacetum coccineum
ACTTAACCAGCCAGTCGGTCAAGAAATTAACGGTTCATGATAGTTCGGGTATTAGTGGTCTATTCACAACTTAGGCAACACATAACAGGGAAAGTAGATTAAGATACCTGTGTCCATAGTAAAATCAACCAATGTACTTCCAAAAAAAAGGCTTTAAGTAATTGCATCCATAAGTGAAACAAAGTATGATATCAATCATGCGACCAAGTTTAGAAACGAACATTTATAAGAGTTTGAAATCTTTAGAGTAAATAAGTTTGTAAACGAGCATGTTCTCACCCTAAAATAGTAAAGTAAAAGTAGTAAAACGTGAGGCTATGAACTCACCTCGAAGTTGCAGAACAATTGGCAAAAATGCAAATATTAAGCACATCCCAAATGGAAAGCGAAACAGCTCGACCAAGAAGATGCAGCTTAACTTAACGGCTAATACCCACTAGCTTTGGATGGTGAATTTGGGGTTTTCGATGGATAAGTACATCAACGCGACATGTTCATGAAGGGAATGAGGTTTTCAAGTTAATGCGTTTGGTGATTGGAGTTAAAAAAAATAAGATCGAAAAGCAACGCAAAGTATGTAACTAATTCGAAATATATTACATATGAAAAAATAAACACTTATAAAAATTCATGATGTGAATATAAATAATAAAGACAAACAACCAAATAATAAGACGCAATATATAATACTTACAAGGTATTTATAATAAGAAACGTAAGATAAATAATTGTAACAATATAATTCGACACGTGTTCAAAAATCACTAATTAATTTATTATAGAGTTCTCGCTTAGAAGTAAACACCCGTTTTAAAGTTACGAATTAGGTGAATAACGTTTTCAAAGTTGTTACAAAAGTTATTATTTTGTTTATTAGTCGAGAATTATAAAATAATATTTTATAATTTAAGATTTCGTCACGCGTTTTAACTAAACTAATCGTCTCGTTTGTAAAATTATAGCTTTCATTTATTTACCGGTTTATTGTATCATTACAAATTAATAATATTAATACTATACCTCGTTCTTTTATCGGTTTTCAAAAATAATAAAAAATTTAATGAAAATACTAAGTATAGAAATTTTTAGAAATTTCGGCATGACCTATCTGTTTATACAACGTTTCCCATATTTACAAAATTTAACATTTTCCCCTTAATCAAATAGATGTTGCAATATCCGCGCTTATTTCAATTTATATGTATATCTAGACTAGATCAAATGATAAATAAAATAAGTAGAACCAAACACACCCTTATTAGCTATTAAACCATGAACCAAACACACCCTTATTTGCTATTAAACCATGAACCAAACACACCTTATGTGCTTGTCACGCAGCTGACCAAATGCACCCTACTCGGCTGTTTCGCAGCCAAACAAACGCACCCTACTTGGCTGTTTTGCAGCCAACCAAACGCACCATATTTGGTTGTTTCGCAGCCAAACAAACGCACCATATTTGTTGTTTAAACCCAGAAACAAACACCCATTTGGGGCTGTTAACCCCAAAACCAAACGCACCCGAAGGCTGTTAAGAATAACCAAACGCACCCCTTGGTGCTAAGAAACTAACCAAACGCACCCTGTTTGTGCTAAACAAAACCGAACGCACCCTCGGTGCTGTGAAACCCAACGCACCCTTGGTGGTTTAAGAAAACCACACGCACCCTTGTGGTGGTT
The DNA here is from genome assembly GCA_026074375.1 of Tanacetum coccineum. Taxonomy (NCBI): domain Eukaryota; kingdom Viridiplantae; phylum Streptophyta; class Magnoliopsida; order Asterales; family Asteraceae; genus Tanacetum; species Tanacetum coccineum. The sequence goes on from BQNB010002795.1 coordinate 1,684, forward strand.
TAAAAACAAACACACCCTTGGGTGGAGGCTGGTGACAGTAAGGAGTTGGTGGTGGTGACTAGGGGATGGTGAGGGTGGCTGTGGTGGTGATGGCGGTGGGGTTGAAGGTGGTGACGGGGTATGGGGGCAGCCTGGTGGTGAAGTGGTTACGGTGGAGGTGGTGTGCCGGCTGCGGTGGAGTGACAGCGGGGGTGGGGAGATGATGACGATGAAGATAAGAGTAGCGCGGTGAGGAGATGGTGTTCGTGGCGGGCGGCCGGAGCATGGAGGGTGACGGCGTCGGAAAAATAAAGAGGGGGGGGAGGAGAGTATTTGTGTGTGTGTTGGGGGTTATGATAAATGAGGAAACCCTAATAGGGTTGATATATATATACTAGAAAGTTAGAAAAAAAATGTGTCGAGTGTATAATAATGTAGGGTGGATTTGTAAATATTACCACAAGGACCAAAAGTGTAATTTTTGTTAAATAATGGTTTGGGACTCGTTTAAGCTACTTAACGAATGATTCAAAACACGAAAATTACGCCATTGCGTTCCAAATGATTTTTCCTATAAAAATGAGTATTTACATGACTATTATATTATAAATGTTTTTATAAAATATATTTAAAATGTTTAATATTTATTTGGGTAACACGGGCAAGCGTTGTCCGTAAAATTAAAAATTTAATTTGAACATTCGTGTTTAAAAAAAAACATTTTTGAATAAAATGTAAAATAACTTTATTAAATATTTTTATTTAATAAAAAGTGATAATTATATATAAATTTAATTATTTTTGTGTAGATACGCGTTGCGTGCGGTGTTCAAAACTTTGCGAGGCTATTTTAGTCACTTTCTGCTTGGTTTCGTGTCTTGGATAAAACTGAAAAGTTGTCCGGAATGGCGTTTTATGTCAAATGCTAGCATACTCCATAATTAATAACTCACTTTGGCGGGTCGTTTTTGATAAGTCAACTTAGAAATAACATATATCTTCTCGTTTTCAAGTCAAATAAGTTTGAAAAATAAATTTGTAAATGAGAGATAATAATAATAATTAGGATTTATTATTTAAATACTTTTCAAAAATTTACCGGCTATGCAGTAATCGCTTTTATGTGACCGTAAAAGGTCAAAAAGTCAAGTCGGACCCAAAAGTCAAAGGGTAAAATTTTCATTTAAAATTTATGAAAATTACCGGGTGTGACATTACCTCCCCCTTAAAGGAATCCCATCCCGGGATTCGATTTGTGTTAACCGATTGTGTGACCAAGAAAAGATTTAAGATTTTCTAACCAATTTAGACATGACGTTGATAAATTTATTCAGCAAAATTCTATTTTTTTACACTTGATATGCATAAATTTTTAGCTAGGTTTGACCAGGATATATAATCCATCAGAATAGGTATTTCAGAAAAATATCATTACAAGTTTTATGATTTGTATAAACGCGTTATAAAGAAAGTCCTTTAGTAGTGAAAATATCAAAAGGGAAAGTGTAGGCGCGTGAGTATGTCTGTATAAGGGTTTCAAATGTTTAGAGGCAAAGTCGGGTTTTTGATATCGGTAAGGTTCGACGATCAACATCGGACGAGGCTAATGAATGCAAGTATGCAACTTACTTACGAAGCACGAGGATGAATCATGGCTCAACTCATCGTAAGCAAACGATGCGAATAAAGTATAACCGAACGGCTCCAACCGCGACTTAATAAATGGAAGCGTCGTAGAACGAGAAATAATAATAATAACGGAACGTTGCACACAACGTTTAAGAACGAAATTGATAACCATATATGTTTGTGCTTTAATTTAATCAACAAAAATGTGTCTTTACAAACTCGCTAAGGTTTTGAAGATGTTACGACGTTCTTACGAAAAGTTACTATTAATAAAAAGTTTCCATTTTAGGAAAGTTTTTTTTAGTCTCGGGACGTTAATAATATTCTCTAATTTAATCGCTTCCACATTTCTAAATACGAACTAGTGAAACCCTAGCATCTAACCAAAATCCTTAGCTCCTTATATATATATATATATATATATATATATATATATATAAACTTGCTATATTTAGAAACAACCAACGGCAACGATTTATCATTTTCAGAAAATTCCTAAACCTTCGTTTTAATATTAAGAAGCTCCACGAATATTTTCAAAGACTTTCGGCACTTAATAAACCTTTCGAAATATTTTTTTTAAACGTCCGTTTACCCTCATTTAAAATTCGGACCAACAACTATATTTTTATAAATCAACTATAGACTTGACCATAAACTCGACCATAACGGCGCCAAATATTTTTTTCTCTAAACTATTCAAAATTCTTTTATGCCAAAACTAATCAACCAAATCCACTATAATACTGGCCTAGCCTTGTCGTTGTCTTTGTTGCAACTCACCAATCTCACAAACTCTCAACAATAACAATTTATATATCCGAAATCAACAAAACCCTCATTAAATAATTATCCACTTTAATCATTTAAAAATCATAGCACAAACATATGGAGTCTTGAATCAAAAGTAAAAGTATAAGAATGCATAGCAACATATGGAGTGAGGACATTTCAAGAAATAACATCCCCAGAATAAAGGTCAACAAATAGGAGGAGCTCGCGGGAGAGCTTATGCGATAGGCGGTGGAATATTGCACGCAGTCGTTAGTTCCAGGATGAACCAAATTCATCAGTTCAAGAGTACACAAGTCGGTTAGCTCCACAAACAGTTCATGATCGTAGGGATTTATAAAGGAAAAATTAATAAATTAAGAATAAGATAAGGTAGTTCTAAGTGAGGCCTTCAGATTCTGCTGAGTGGAAAAAAAACACGATTGTGTTTCTAGATCTTTTTAAAAAAAAAAAAAATTAAAAAAAAAAAAAAACAAAAAAAAACAAACAAAATAAAAAAAAAAAAGCAAATAAATTAAATAACGGTTTTTCCGGTGATTATATCGGGTTTTGAGTTCATACTCAAGTCATATCTTGGATACCATTAAAGTTAAGCCCACCCATCTTATAATTTATTATTTGCATCACACAAGCGGTTCCCTATTTATGTAAATAATGAATTGATAAACTTATGGGTTCGTGAATTATTAACAATTTATTATTTAAATGAAAGAGAGGCATCCCACCAATCTATACAAATAAAGAGATTATAAATCAAGCCTAACATAATAATTTTTCTTAATGCAATGATGCTACACAACAAATCAATCAAGGTGGTGGATGACATGACGATGCCGGTGCTCTAATGAGTATGGGACGAGTGTTTAAAACTCGTCTTCGGAGACGGGGAGTAAAACAATCAGGGGAGATCGACAAAGAGTTCAAAATAGTTAATGAGTATACGGATAAAGTAAATAAGATAAAGGTCTTATGAACGAGTTAACATAGCAATTATCGTATCAATTATCCTATTACAAGTCCCGCCTATACAAGACTTGTAATACTTAGATTCACACATAATTTCATGTAAACAAAACTGTGACGGGTTTCGTGTAAAACGATATTGTATACGGTTATGAAAAATAAGTTCGAGACCATTGCATCGCTTACAATGTCTTAGAAAAGTTTAGATATATATGTAGACAACTTTCATATATGAAATCGGGGAAATATATGTAAGGCAAACGTAACCGCAGAGAAAAGACAACCGCAAAGAAAAGATAACCGTAGAGAAAAGATAATCGCAAAGAAAAAACAAGCGCATAGAAAAATAAACGCAGGGTAGAGGTAAACCCATAACATAGCATGCTCAAGGAAAAATGGTTCTCAGGTATATGCCATAGCAGAAACACGTATAAGGCACACATAAAAGCACGTAAGGATCACATACTGGTTATAGACCAAACCTAGATATTCTAATTCTACTAGGTTTGCTCTATAACCCTTTATGCTCTGATACAAATATCTGTCACACCCCCAGACGAGGCCTAGATGGAATACGTGTCCGAGGGCGTGACGTCATCATATTTCTAACACAAGGCACGAGAGAACGACCACTAATGGACGTTTTGAAAATCATAACTCGTTGCATTGTTTAAAAATAGATAAGTTTTACAAGATTCAAAAGAAATTAAACATTTGCGGAAGCTTAAGAAAAATGTAGCGGAAGCATAAATTGGTTTTCAAAAGACAACGAGTATGAATGAGAAATAAAATCTTGATAAAGGGTATCATATTGCACGTAGACTCCACATAGCACGTCAAGAAGTCCAAAGCTAAATACCTGAGAAAAACATGCTAAAATGGTCAACATAAAGTTGAGTGAATTCATAGGTTTAAGTAAAACATTTATGATGATAAAAAACGTTTAGTGAATACAGCTTCACTCAAAGTATTATGAAAAGATGTTAAAAAAAACAATTTAAAATTGTTCAATACAAAGTTGGTTGACACAAGATTTCAAAAACGTATGTGACAATCTTAGTTAGTGTTATGACTTCACACATACGAAAAACACATGAGAACTATTATAAGACAAATTACAATAATCACATGAAAAGTATTTTTTTTTTTTTTTTTTTAAACTGTTGCGCTAAGCTCATGATATACCGAAGCTCATTTAAAAGGAAGCATTTAATATGATGCCAAATCAAATTACACGCCCATAAAGGTATCTTGACCAAGATCACCCTAATAGACAATGCCGACCTTGTAACAAAATATATCCCCGTTTGTTTTTCGGCACTACCCTCCGCGAAACAAGTAAGCCCTACTTACCTCTCGGATAGGGATAATTAGTCCTAATAGAATCTATAATTAACAGCAGAACCTTCACTAAACCATACTGTCGGTTAAGAGAAATTACGGTTCACTTATAGTCCGGCAGCATTAGTAGTCTAATCTTAACTAGGCAACACGTACAGGGAAAGTAGATCAAAAACTTGAGTACCATAGTAAAAAAATCAAACCAATGTATTCCTAAGAAAGGCTTCAAGTAATTGCATCTATAAGTAAAGCAAAGTGTGATATCAATCATATAATCGAGTTTGCAAACGAACATTTATAAGAGTTTGAAATCATTAGAGTAAATAAGTTTGTAAATGAGCATGTTCTCACCCCAAAAGATAATAAAACATTTATTCGAAACGAGTAAAAATATGGGGCGAACTCACCTTGATGTTGCAGAACAACTTGCAGAAATGCAAATAATAAGCACAACACAAACGGAAAACGAAACGGCTCGACCAGAAGACGCATCTTAACTTAACAGCTAAGTCTCACTAGCTTAGGATGATGAATTTGGGTTTTTCGATGGATGAGTGCATCAACGCGACATGTTGATAAGTGATTTAGATTTCAAGTTGTTTAGTATTGGTGGTGGTTTAAATAACAATAAAATCGAAAAGCAAATAAAAACGCATAAAGTATGTAAAATATTCCGTATATATTACATATGAAAAAGGAACAATTATATAATTCATATGGTGAATTATATAATAAAGACAAACAACCAAAAGAATAAGTCGCAATATATAATACTTTACAAGTATTATATAAGAAACGTGAGAAAAATAATTAGAAGAAAATAATTTGACATGTGTTTTACGGAAATCAAACATCAAACCAATTTAATTTAAAATAAATAAAAGTTTTTTGTACAACCAAAGTAAAAACGCTACAAAAACAAGCGAACTTTTATAAAGTTTACAAAAATTTTTAAGTAAATGATGGTTTACAAAGTTTTTTTTTTTTTTTTTTTTTTATTTTTACAAAAAAGTTATTGATTTTAATAATCTTTTATTAGTTCAGGAATTATAGTTTCTCAATAATATTTTTATCATTAGTGATATCGTATATTGGCGATTTAACTAAACTAGTTGCCTTGTTTATAAAAGTATACTTTTTCGTTTATTTACCGCTTTATTGTATCCTATAAATAAATAACCTTAAAACTATATAACTTTGCCATTTTATCGGGCTTTTAAGATAATAGAAATCTAAGTGAAAAATTACTAAGTATAGAGATTTTTATAAAACTCGGCATGACTTATTCATTTAGAAGACGTTTCTATTTTTACCAAAACTAATGTTTTCAACTTTTCAATCAATCCGTGTTGCAAAATACCCGTGTTTCAAAAAATATATATATATTTAGACAAAATTGAATAAGAACAAAATAAACAAAACCAAACACGTTCCTGCACAACACAATTAGCAAAACAAGCATATATTTGGCATTTTAAGTCCGTTTTTGGTTATTTTAACTTGTTTTTAAAGGTAAAAGGTATGTGTAATTAAACACATACCAACACTTGTCAAATTATGCTTGCTAAGTCACACAATGTGAATAACAAGATATATATTAAGAGTCCTACGCATTATCCTTGTGATTTTGCCAGAACATCCGAGTGATATTATTCACAGTGAAGATGGAAATCCTGCTTGAGCCAACATCAAACAAGCTCATGGTAGGTGACTTGTGCGATTCTATATGAATCAAACTTGTGACAACTGGAAAGAAACGATGGTACGATTCTATAAGAATCAAACTTGTTCCAGGTTATGAATTGACGATTGATGATGAATTTTTGAAATGATTAACACTCTTAATGTGTCACAAAATCACTTTAGTAAGGACACGTCAATTGATTTTCAAATTAATTTTTCTATTTCAATCGGTGAGACAGTAATTCACTGGTTCACTCTTATCGTGCTGTCTGCTTTGAGACGTTCTGATAGTGAGAACATACTGAGTTTGATGAATCTAATACAAATGTGTTAGAAAGATTCTATACTTCAGCTGAAAATCCTGTCAAGGAGATTCTTCTTAAATTGAATCTACCTGATCACAGGTCGATCCTCATGGATTTGAAGGTTACTCTAACCAAACACGGGTGAATGACAAAGCCATATTCATCCCCTCACTTTATTGCTAACTGTTTTAATGCAGGTTACTTAAAGATGGAGGTAAAGGTACCTGATTCCAGCTGACTCGCAAGATTCATAACCACATGCTCATACATGACCGACAAATTTAAAGACATCATGAAAGCTTAAGTACATGTTTCAAGACTTCCGCTACTCTGATACCGTACGTCTTTCTTGAAGTGACAAAGTATTAAAGTTAAAGAACCTCAAGAGAGATGCATTATAAAGCTTTTCAAGATAACTTATCAAGAAAGGTATGAGCATGTCGGTGCAGAAGTCACAAGTTCACAAGATGGCAAAGGTCACAAGATGGCGAAAGGAGATGATGCTTGGTTGATGATCTCAAGGTGTTCAAGATTACATTCAAGACAAGCTAAGGAACAAGCCCTAACCTAAAAGTCAATGATCACTACATCAAATCACAAGTCAATGATTGAAGTTGAATGAGCTCAAGACTAAAGATATAGCATAGTATGCTAGGTTTAAGTTTTTGTAAAATGGAGCGACCTCCCTTAGGGGGAGATTGTTAGGAACACGAAAGTGTCGGTCGCTTCCATAGATAACAGTCGTTAGCTCGTTAAGTAATTTTTAGAAACTTACATAGTTAGTTTGCTAAGGCCCATGGATAAACCCATGCTAGCCCAAGCCCACGTGCCATGTATAGGTATTTATACACCTCTCCATGCCTTGGAGAGGTGGTTGGTTGTTCATTTTCACACATAATATTACAAGTTTACTTTCTCTCTCTAAGTGTTCATCCAACCCTCTTTCTCTCACTAAAACAACTTTCATCATCTTTCCATGTATGTTATATGATTATTCTTTATGCTGGACGAAAGTTAGTACTGCTAGGCAAAAGTTAGTACTGCTGAGCCAAAGTTAGTACTGCTGAGCCAAAGTTAGTAATGTTGAGCCAAAGTTAGTGTTGTTTGTTACCGTTAGAGATAATACTGCTGAGGGGGTTAACAGTAAATATAACGGTTTCTTCGCTAGTAGGTTTTCTATTAACACCATAAAATCGTTCTCCATCATACAGTAACTTCAACTAATTCTCTCATACGCTCTTAATTACAAACCCTAATCTTATTCACCGCCGATCATCTAAATTAATCACCTATGGCTGATCTACAATTCGTTGACCAAACACAACATGGTGGCTTGCTTGGAAAGATCATATGAGAATGCTGAGTTTCATCAGATAGTGGACTTTCTTACTACTAGTTCGATTCATTATGCTCTAACTGTAAGTCCTACTATCTATGCTTTTTATATTGAGTAGTTTTGGGCTACTGCTAAGTCCAAAACAGTCAATGATGTGAAGCAAATCCATGCCACAGTTGATGGCAAGACAGTGGTAATATCATAATCATCAGTGAGGAGTGATCTTTACTTTAATAATGAGGATGGTATTACCTGTCTATCAAATGATGAAATTTTTGTAAACCTTGCATTGATGGGGTATGAAAGAGTTTCTACTAAACTTACTTTTCAAAAAGATTTCTTTTCCCCTCAATGGAAATACCTTATACATACCATTCTACATTGCTTGAGTTCAAAAACAACTGCTTGGAATGAATTTTCAACCAATTTATCATCAGCAGTTATTTGTTTAGCTAAGGGACAAAAATTTAACTTTTCTAAATTATTTTTTGATGGTATGTTAAGGAACTTGGATTCTACTTCTAAGAAATTTTTAATGTATCCAAGGTTTTTACAACTATTTTTGAATAATCGAATTGCTCTTGCAGAACCTTTTAATGATATTTATGTTACACCTGTACATACTAAAAAGGTTTTCACTAATATGAAAAGACAAAATAAAGATTTTTCAGGGAGAATAACTCCATTGTTTTCATCTATGTTGGTACCTCAAGTAGTTGAGGGTGAAAGTTCAGGACAACCCTCTGAACCCCAACCACCATCTTCAATTGCTCCACCCTCTCAAGTTACTACTATTGCAACACAACACCAAAAGACTCACAAACCTAGGCGAGCCAAAAGAGGTCAAGACACTAAGATTCCTCAGTCTAGTGGTCCCCCTAAGAAGGTTGGTGATGAGGTTGTCTATACAGGAGAGGATGACAGAGTGGTTAGGGTTGCCACTACTGCTTCTAGCTTAGAGGCAGAGCAGGAAAGTGGTAACATCCATAAGACCCGACCCACGACAACACTTAATGAACCATCTCCTCAGGGACTTGGTTCAGGTAGTGGACCCAGGCGCCAAGATACCACATTAGGGGGTGCAGATGCTTAGACTAGGTTTGAGACTGCATCTAAAAAGTCCCATGACCCACCTCTCTCAGAAGGTAACACATCTGGACATGGGGAGGACAATATGGAACATCAAGTTAATTTGACAGATTTTGTACCACCAACACCCCATGATTCACCTCTCTCAGGAGGTCACACACCTGGAAGTGATGAGGGTAGACCTAACTTTAATGAATTGATAAATCTTTGTACCCAATTATCAAACAGAGTTCTTGCCTTGGAAAACTCAAAGGCTGCTCAAGACTTGGTGATCCAAAAGCTAAAAAAAGAGTCAAAAGATTGGAAAAGGCACTAAGGGAAAGAACTCCAGGGATGAAGCTTTTCAATATTGGTACCTCCAGGAGAAAAGGTTTGGATAAGGAGAATGTATCCAAATAGGGGAGGAAAAGTGACAAGACAAAGCCAATGTTTAATGATAGTGACTTTGATGTGCTTGATGATGCAATGGAGAATATTGAAGGTGCTAGTACTGCTGAACAAATTACTACGGCTGGGGATACACTTAATACTGCTAGTATTAATGTTAATGTTGTTGGTCCTTCACATGTTAGTACTGTTGGACCCTCAAATGTTAGTGTTGTTGGTCCTTCTACAAGTACTGCTGGGGATATTTTTAAAGATGAGATGACAACTATTGCTGATACACTTATGGCCATTAGGAGTGCAAGACCAAGGACAACCTCAGTAATGATTCATAATGTTGAAGAAGAACCAAGGAGAGCAAAACCGGTACCAATAGTACAAAGCCAAGACAAAGGTAAAGGCAAGATGGTGGAGCCTGAACCTACTCTAAAGAATCCAAGAAAGGCACAGATTCGGATGGATGAAGAGCTAGCTCAAAGGTTGTTTAAAGAAGAACAAGCACAGTTTGAGAAAGAGCAAAGGATTGCTAGGAAAAAAGCTGCAGAACAAGAGGCTAAGGATGCTGCATTGATTGAACAAATGGAAGATGTTCAAGCAAGAATTGATGCAGATGAATTACTAGCTGAAAGACTTCAACAAAAAGAAAGAGAGCAATTCACTGTTGATGAGCAAGCTAGAATGTTGGTAGATTTGATTGCAGAAAGGAAGAATTTATTTGCTGCACAGAGAGCTGAACAAATTAGAAACAAGCCACCAACCAGAGCTCAACTCAGAAACAAAATGGTAACTTATCTGAAACACATAGGCAATTACACTCACACTCAACTAAAAAGTAAGAGTTTTGAAGAAATTCAGAAGTTATATGAAAAGGAGCGGAAGTAGATTAATGATTTTGTTCCTTTGGATTCTGAGATGGTTAAAGACAGTGGCAAGGAGGATGGTGATAGTCAAAAGCAAGCAAAAAGTAGTAAGAAGAGACTAAGAGCAGAACATGATGAAGAAAGTGTCAAGAAGCAGAAACTAGATGATGAGGCTGAAAGAGAAGAGCTTAGAGCATGTTTGGATATAGTTCCAGGGGATGATATTGCAATGGATTTTAACTTTTCTACCAATAATCCAATCATTGACTGAAGACACCTATAACATTCTGACAGATAACATGATTTATTATCAAATCAATAGAGCATATCGCAGTTCAATAAGATTCCAAAATATACAGGAATGCTTGATAAACTTTGACAGACAGTAACTAAAATTGAATAGATCTTTACAGGCTGTAAAAGAAAGGTATGAGACAACAACCCAGAAGGAACATACTTTTTGCTTTGGGAGATTCTAAAGATTTATAGAGCCTAGTAAAGAAGATGAAATATGGAAGAATCAACAGGACTATAACTTGATAAGCTATAGATTATTTGACTCATGTGGAGTTCATGTATTGTTGATGGATACTGGTATTTCTATTCATATGATGGTAGAAAATACATATCCTCTTACACAAGAAATGCTTTCAAAGATGTTAAATAGAAGACTAGAGGTTGATCATGAAAATGAAATGACATTTAAGCTTCTTAAGTTTACAAGATCACAACTTCAGAAGTAGAAGAGTGTTTGGATACATCCTCCTAGTGATTAAGATGCTGGTAATAAAGAAACTTGATGATTAACAAGGTGAATATCAAGTTTAGGGGATGATTGTTGGGAATTAAAGACTTCTGAAGTTACTATTGTTAGTTTTGGAAGTTAATGCTGCTGGTTCAAGTTTGTGCTGCCGCTGAAGATTAGAGAAAACAGTATAAGTCATTAGTATTGTTAGTATTATAGTTAGTGCTGCCAGTACAAAGTGTTAGTACTGATAGTTTATTAGTACTATTAGTTATATAGTTAGTATTGTTAGTATAAATAATTAGTACTGCTAAAGTGATATACATGAGATATATTAGGAATAGATATGCATTGATCTCTTGACGCGTTTTGTAAGCCCATTAGGGTTTCCTTGGTGTATAAAAGGAACTCTAAGGCATAGATCTAGATATCAGTTTTCATATTAGTATTCATAGTTTGCATAGTAATCATAGTTAGTATTCATAGCTATTTTGTAATTCAAAATAGTATCAAATATATTGAAAGTTTAGTAAAGATCTTGTTTTTACTGTTTCATTGTTCTTTTTAGTATTGCAAACTAGATTCTGCCTAATTTGTGATATTCTCAATCTTAGTTTCTACTATAGTTGTCTTGGATCTATCTAATATAACTAAGCTTTAACAAGCTAAGTAAGATATGTCAAGAAGTGATCAACAAACTTAAGATTGCTGGCAATCTTTTCTGGAAAATGTTTGTTTCTTTTGAAGTCATTCATTAACTTTGAGAAGCAATGATAATAAGACTCAACCGATTCCTCATCAGTAGAAGTAAACCTTTCCTATTCATTAAAAAACTTAGCCTTTTTGTCTTGTATCCTAATATCAGAACCTTTCATCATTTGTTGAACACGTAACCAGATTTCCTAAGCAGTTTCACAACTATCTTCAGCAGCATAGATGTCTTTAGGAAGACCCATGAGAATAGTCTGAATGGTTTGATTATCTTCTTCCATTTGCTTTACTTCTTTTTTAATAAGTTCCTCATCAGTCTGCTCATGAAAAATTTTAGCAACAAGAACTTCACGGTCTGGATCACCTGGTTCAGGAATCATTCGTCTTACATATGGACCGTGCATAATGGAATTGTAGATGAACTTTTCATTTGGTTTACTCTTTACATAACGGAGAATACGAGAAGACCATGGAACATAGTTGTCTTTGTTAAGCATAGGTGGACGGTTTTTATAACCAGCAGCATAAATGTCTTGTTGAGTCGACATTGCAAAAATGATGTGAAATGATATACTAGGATCGTTTTAGTGAATAGTGATTATGAGTTAAAGTGTTGTTTGTTAAGAGTAATTGAGAATAAGTATTGCACAAGATTTTACAAAACTTGATTAAACCGAGAAAATAATCATATATTTCGCGGGATTTTACAAATCAAAGAAGAATCCGTGTAATAAGAATTCTTGATTTAAAAGATCGGATAAATCGGTTAACTATGAGTTGTGTCTAGATCGGTTGACAAATTTGGGTCACCAAAAAGTGGAAAAATTGGCTCACAAAAATGGCAAAATTAGTTCATAAAAAATGGAAAAATCGGCTCACCAAAAATGGCAAAATCAGTTCAAGTGGCAATTTTAGTTCAAGGGGCAATTTTGGTTCAAGAGGCAATTTCGGTTCAAGTGGCAATTTCGGTTAGCACGGAAAATGGCAATTCCGGTTAGCACAGAAAATGGCAATTTTGGTTAGCACAGAAAATGGCAATTTATGTTAGCACAGTAAATGGCAATTTCGGTTAGCACATAAAATGGCAATTTCGGTTAGCACAAAAAAATGGCAATTTCAGTTAGCACAGAAAATGGCAATTTCGGTGCCTTCAAAGTGTCAATTTCGGTGCCTTCATAAAATCTGGAAAACCAACTTTTCAAATCACTCAAAAACACACTTCTTGACGTTTTTGGATGATTTCTTTTACAAAACTAAGTATAACTAAGATACTTTTAACATAAAAACATAAACTTTATGGATTTTAACATAAAAAATTTTGTACTTTTTTCGGGTATAATCAAATAAAAACGCACCCCTTTTTCAAGTTTTTGATCAAACAAGACACACACAAATCACTAAACACTCCTAGGCTCTTGATACCACATGTTAGACTATATCTTTCACATCATACCACACGAAAATAAAATAAAATCTAGAGAGAGAAAGAGGTTTTAGAGAGAGAAAGTAAAAGGAAGAAAAATGGAAGATTACTAAGAGAAGCACATCAAAAGAGTCAAAGAAGGAAGAACGTCATTTTAGGAATTTTTTTAATAAGAGTGTTACACCAACTTTGAATGTTTCAAAAACAAAGACAATTGTATTAACTACAAAAGATGTAAACACTATGGATGTTTGTGTTGATGTTTTATGTGTTTCTTGTGGTAAAGATGTTTTTTCTCCATGTCATGATATGTGTGTTGCTAGATATGCATTGTCTGTGAACCCTAGAGCGAAAAGAGCCTTGTTCTAATCCCCTATAGCAGCAAAATCTAGAGTTTTAGGAGCTAAATTGGTAGTTGCGCAAACTAGGTTTAATGTTGCTACTTCCCGTAACTGCACCAAACAAGGTCTCTAGTGCTAAAAAAGTAACTCCCATATATGAGGCAGTTAGAACACTTAGCAACTATATGAAAACGAAGATAGAAACAAGTAAAAAGTGGCAAAAAATGGTTTGAAAATCAACCAGACTTTAATTGGTCACCTAAGAGCAAAACTGCACAAATGAGGCCACGTGAACCTAAGAGTAGTACTAGTGTAGTAACTCACTTTATGTCACTGGTTCCCATTAAAAAATGGGTAGCCAAATAGTCCACTCTTACATCCTATTTTCTATGTGTGTTGCAGGTGATCCAACTCGTACTGTGGATAGTTGATAGTGGATGTTCAAAGCATATGACTGGCAATCTCAAACTGCTGAAAAACTTTGTTGACAAGTTCATGGGAACAATTCTATTTGAAAACAACCACTTTGCAGCAATCACAGGATATGGGATTATGTACAAGGAAATCTGCCAATCTGTCATGTATACTATGTCGAAGGCTTAAGACACAATCTTTTCTCAGTAGGACAATTTTGTGATGGGGATCTTGAAGTAGCATTTCGATCAAATACGTGTTATGTTTGGAATTTGGAGGATGATGATCTTTGAACTGGATCACGTGACTCAAATCTTTACCCCATCTCCATTTCTAAAATGGTTGCTTCATCTCCCGTATGCCTCATGTCAAAAGCTTCCTTGACAAAATCATGGTTATAGCACCGTCGTCTCTCACACTTGAACTTTGGTACTATCAACCAACTCACCAAAGAAGACTTAGTTGTGGGACTTCCAAAGTTCAAATACGATAAAGATCACTTATGCTTAGCCTTTATTGAAGGAAAGAGTAAACGAGAAACCTTCAAACCTAAACTGATTCCAAGTACATATTCCAGATTGGAATTGTTACACATGGATTTATGTAGGCTGATGAGGGTTGAGAGCATTAATGACAAAAAGTATATCTTGGTGATTGTCGATGATTACTCTCGCTATACATGGGTGTATTTTCTTCGAACAAAAGATGAGGCTCCAGAAATGATTATCAATTTCATAACTCAGATTCAAGTCAATCTTCGTGCTATAATAAGATACATTCGAACTAATAAATCAAAATTGACAAGATGAGGTCTTATTATGTAAAGATTGGCATTACACAATAATTCTCAATTGCAAGAACTCCACAACAAAATGGCGTTGTAGAAAGGAGAAATCAAACACTTGTGGAAGCTGCGAGAACGATGCTAATTTTTTAAAAAGTACCAAAATACTTATGGGCTGAAGCGATTACAACTGCATGTTTCACACAAAACCATTCATTAGTGCACACTCGTTACAACAAAACTCCTTATGAGCTCATCAAGACTAGAAAACCAAACGTCCAATATTTTCATGTATTTGGATCGTTGTGTTATCCTACCAATGATAGAGATGATCTTGGAAAGATGAAACCAAAGGCAGACATTGGGATTTTTATTGGATATTCTAAATCTTCAAGAGGATTTCGTATATACAACCGCAGAACAAGGAAGATCATGGAGACTATTCATGTCAAATTTGATGAGTTAACAGCAATGGCTTCTGAATGCAATAATTCCGAACCCGGTCTAAACCGCTTAAATTTTCAAGATTCATCAGAAGAGTCAACTCAGACACCTACGGAAGCTGATTTGGATGAATTGTTTGGTCCACTTTATATTGAATACTATGCGGGGAGAAACCAAGAAGTGTCCAATGATTTTGCTGCACCTGATATTTCTAATAATGAAGACACACCTTCATCGTCAACAATCATCGTTGATGACAATGAAGCTCCTCCAATAGTATCCACTTCTAAAGAACTAACATCTCCAATTACAAATGATATCACTGATGAATCAATTCAAGAAGATACTGCAGATCTTGACGAAACACGATCATTAATTATCTTGTTCGCCTATAACTAAAGAAGCTGAGTCATCTTCTACAAATCAGGATCTGTCAAATATGCACGAGTTTCATCAACTGCACTACTCAACTGATAAATCGACGCAAGCACATCTATTAGAACAAGTGATTGGTGACTCAACTAAACCAATTATGACACGTAGTAAACTTGAAACAAATGTCGAGATGTGTATGTACGTACTCACAATGAGTACTATTGAGCTAAAGAATATAAAAGAGGCAATGCAGGATCATAGTTAGATTGAGTGAATGTAAGATGAGTTGCATCAATTTCAAAGATTAAACATTTAGGAATTAGTTGAGAGACCCTCTGGAAGGAACATTATCGGGATAAAGTGGCTATGGAAAACCAAGACCGATGCGGAAAATACTATGATAAGAAACAAATCATGACTTTTTGGTAAAGGTTACCGTCAAGAAAAAGGCATAGACTTTGAAGAATCATTTGCTTTGGTGGCTAGACTTGAGGCAGCACGAATGTTCATTGCATATGTTGCTCACAAAAACTTCACAATCTATGAAATGGATGTTAAAACTGCATTTCTCAATGGTCTATTGAAAGAAGAAGTTTACGTCTGCCAACCAGATGGATTTGTAGAGACTTTCCAGATCATGTTTATAAACTCAAGAAAGCTCTCTATGGTCTAAAACAAGCTCCACGAGCATGGTATGATAAGCTGTCTTCTTTTTTTGATTGCAAATCACTTCACTAAAGATATTGTTGACCTGAATTTATTTATAAGACGATACGGGGATGGCATATTACTTGTACAAGTATATGTTGATGACATCATTTTTGATTCAACAAATCCATCTTTTTCAAATAGATTTGCAAAACTCATGAAAAACAATTTTGAGATGTCAATGATGGGTGAAATGAAGTTCTTTCTCAGACTTTAGATTCATCAATCATCCCATGGAATCTTTATAAATCAGTCACAATATACTTTGGAAATTAAAAAAAACATGGGATGGATAGTTGTGACACCATTAGTACTCCAATAGCTACTGCCAGAATAGATAATGACTTACAAGGCACCCAAACTGATCAAACAAAATATCATAGTATGATCCCGAGGGAGGGGTGGGCTTTTGTATCTAACAGCAAGCCAATCAGATATTGCGTTTGCCACCTTTATTTGTGCTCGTTAGCAAGCACGACCTATGGTCAAACACCACAAAAAGGTCAAGCAGATCTTTCGATACCTAAAATAGACTTACAACATGGGTATGTGGTATCCAAGGGATTCCATCTTTTAACTAATTGCATATTCAGATGCAGACCATGCAAGTTGTCATGATGGTTGCAAAAGTACTTCAGGGGGCATTCAATTTATGGGAGATAAACTAGTGAGTTGGTCATTAAAAAAGCTAGATTGCACGGTGATGTCAACTGCTGAGGCGGAGTACGTGTCATTATATGCTTGTTATGCACAAGTGATATGGATGAGAACACAACTACAAGATTATGGTTTCAGACATAGCAAGATAGCAATGTACAGCGACTCCAAGAGTGCAATTGCTATATCATGTAATCCAGTACATCATTCTCGAACCAAGCATATTAACATCCAATACCACTTTATCAAAGAACACATTGAGAAAGGTATTGTTGAATTGTTTTTGTCAGGACGGAATAAAAATTAGCTAATCTATTTACAAAAGCCTTTCCTAAGGAAAGGTTTAAGTATCTAGTTCACAGAATTGGTATGCGATGTATGACTCCAACCGAGTTCAAACTTCTGGCAAAATTATCTTCTTGATTCTCAAAAGATCATACATCAAAAACATGTAAATAAATTTTTTTAAAGAAAAGAAAAATACAAAATTTGAAAAATCAATCAAAAAGATTTTCTATGAATTTTCAAAAATTTAAAAACAAAATAACAAATTGATAAAAGATAAAAATCCAAAGATATTAGATATTTGTAGGATCCCGTTTAACACTTCATAACACGAATCAATCACGGATCAAGAACTAGAAATGAGAAAGAGAGGTGAGTTGTTCTTGAGAGAGAAAGAAGAGAGAGAGAGATGTAAGAATATGGAAAAATGATATTATTTAGAAAATGAACAACTAACTCTTTTCTAAATAGAAAAGAGTTTATATACCCCGTCGCGTTAAATGACGCGCGGGATATTTAACTAGGACTCAGGCTCGGGTTTTGCTTAGGATTAAACCCGAAACATATACAATATTAGATTAACTATCAAGCCCGATTCCCGATATTATACTATTACAACATTAACTAATTAAATGACCGAGACTCGTACACGTAAAGAACGAACTTCCTGTTTGGCTCAATATTTTGAGGCTAACAATCTCCCCCGAAGTGAGTTCATTGATGACAATCCTTCATGAGATAAATGAGATTGCTTTTGTCGTTTAAGCTCATGTGGTCTTGGTATTTTTCTTTGTTCTTTGTTGTAGGTTTGTTCCTTCATGCTTTGCGATCTAGACTTTGAGCCTTTGTCATTGTCTTTATCGTCTATGCCATCTTGCGATCTTGTGTCTTTGACCAACATGCTCATACTTTTGCATTATCTTGAAAGCTTTAAATCAGAGTTAGCGGAAGTCTTTGTCTTCAAATCTTGAGCTTTCTTGATAGTTTGTCTTTGTAGAATGAGCATGAATATGTGGTAATGAATCGACTTTGGTTGATTGGGATACTGTCACCACCGTTTTAACCTGCAGGTTTACGTTAGTGATAATCAAGAAAATATGATTTGAAGAATCAATCATGCGTTACTTGTAAAAGAACGTTTTTGTACACATATATGAGATGTAGAGCTTTTATCAATTCATCAACCGTACAATTCATTTACTGGACCAAATCGATATCCAGTGTCACAAGTTGATTCATATTAGAATGCTCATCAATACACCTACCAAGAGCTTGTTGAGCTGAACTCAAGCAGGAACTCCATCTCATTGTTAATACTTATAGGAATACACTCGGAAGTTCTGGCAAATATTACCAAGGATATAATTGCGTAGGACTCTTGTTTACAGCTTGTGAACTTGATGATGTTCAACAAGTGTTGAAATGGAATGTGTCTAACGATATTTTTATTGATCTCTTGCTCTTAGACTCGATTATGCATTTTGTTTTAGTACTCGGAAGCTGGAGCAATTGCCACCCTATTCAATATCAAATTTCACTGGAGGGAGATGTCAATAGATAAGTGTTATCTCTGTACAATGAGACACTTTCTTTAAGAGAAACTTGAATGGCTGGGAAGGGTTGTGCATTGCATCACTGGGTCCATGATGTCATTCTTCAATGTCAGCAATCACGTAATGTGATTCTGCCAGCATATGAATTGACCCGTATTCTTTCTTCCTTAAGTTGTGTTGAGGGCTCTTTTCTTTAGAACCCTTTATCCATACATCTCTTTTTCATTCTTAACGCCTTCAATGCTTACCAAGGACGACATATACTAACACCTTGTGTGATTGTTCCATGTTAGCTCAATCCTTAGTCGCATTATTCCATATAACAATCCATCTCCAATCAAACCTAAGGACTGTTAATTCTAACTTTGGTTATCCTTGGGTAGATCCTCCGGTTCTGGTTGGATCATAGATTGATTTCCTAACCTAATCACCTTATTGAATTCGAATTGACGAGAAATTAAGAGTTGTCTGGTATAATACAAACCATAAAACCTGTTCATACAGTTCAGACACATGAGTCAATTATATCATATTTTAAATACATTTACTCTCCCTTACTTTTAAATAAATAAACACATTTTTTTGAAATACCTTGTGATTATAATATGTCTTGAAAACTCTGTGGGAGACAAATATATCAGCATGAGGGTTTGGAATATTTTGATAAAGTTTGAATAAATAAGAACTGTCGATTGTTGATGTATCCAAGTAACATAAAACCTATGTTTTCGAAAAAACTCCCACTCAAAATAGGACCAATTTAAAAATTGTTGACTTGAAAACATTGTGAGGGATGGATGTTTGAGAAACACACAAATTTGAAGATTTAATAATTGTCAATCGAAAATTCTTGAAAAAAAAAATTGTGTTCAACTTTTTGAAAAACCAAATGTTAGAGGACTTCTCTTCTAACGCTAAGGGTAAACGCACTTATGCGTACACTATCCTTTTTCTTGAGCTAAAAACATTGAATGTCTTGTAAGAACAGCTCAAGACCGAGAAACGTTAATTTTCTCGTTGTGAGGATAAGATATAAACCTTCCTTTATTTGAAGTCCGGGTTATGTACTGATATTTGCACATAAGCCATTTAGAAAATTAGAAATGACATGTTTTGAAACTATTTGCAACTCTCGCTCGAACTTCATTTACACACACGTGTCAATGTTAATCGACATTTCTAAGCACGTAAATGTTATCGATTCCAAGAGACATGTCGAGAAGAATCTTTTTAGAAATGTTCTGTTTTTCTGATTTTGTATTTTCTTTTTGAAGTTTTATATTTTTGTATTTTGCTTTTCTTAAAAATATGTACATGGTGATGTTTGATGATGATATCAAGCTGTCTCATTTGTCAGAACCTCCAGATCAGCTGGAGTCAAACATCTCATACCAATCCTTCTGACAAGATACTTAAACCGATCATCAGGAAGGGCTTTCGTAAACATGTCAGCTAATTGGTATTCAGTTCTGACAAAATATAATTCAATTATACCATTTTCAACCTGTGTGCTTTGTTCACGAATGTTGTACGGGGTTGCATGATATTGCTATGGCTGACTGAGAGTCACAATACAACGGTATTTTGTTGTAGTTGAAGCCATAATCTTGAAGCTGTGTCCTCATCCACATTACTTGAGCACAACTTGCAGATAACGCCACGTACTCTGCCTCTGCTGAAGACATTGCAGTGCAGTTTTGTTTCTTTAACATCTAACTTACTAGCTTATCACCAAGGTACTGTATCCCTCCAGAAGTGCTTTTCCGAGTATCAATGCATCCGGCATGATCAGCGTCTAAAAATGCTGTTAGTTCAAAGCCAGAATCCTTTGGATACCAGAGTCCCATGTTAATGGTACCCTTTAGGTATTTAAAGATTCTTTTAACCTCCTCAAGGTGCTTTTGAGTTGGTCGTGCTTGATAACGTGCGCAATAGCATACTGCTTGCACTAAGTCTAGTCTACTAGATGTCAAGTACATGAGTGACCCGATCTTGCTACGATAATCAAATTGGTCTACGGGTTCTCCACTCAAATCTACATCTAGTTTAGGTTTAGTAGCCAATGGTGTACCAATGGAGTGACAATTTTCCATATTATGCTTTTTCAGAATTTCTAAAGCATACTTGGCCTGATTGATAAAAATACCTTTTTGGGACTGGTGGATCTGAAGTCCTAAAAAGAATTTCATTTCCCCTATTAAGGACATTTCAAATATACTGTGCATTAACTTTTCAAATCTTTTAGAATATTTAGGGTTTGTAGACCCAAAAATTATGTCATCAACGTAAATCTGCACTAGTAGAATATCATCCCCGTATTTTATCTTGAATAAAGTTGTCGATTGTACCTTTAGTACACCTTTGGACTCAGGAAGTGAAAAGTTCATCAAGAACCAGGCTCTTGGAGCTTGCTTTAATCCATACAAACTTTCCTTAGAAGGTAGAATTTTTCTAGATGATCTGGATCAACGAACCCTTCTGGCTGAGCAACATAAACCTCCTCCTTCAGTGGACCATTTAGAAATGCCGTTTTTACGTCCATCTGATATATTGGAAAAAATTTGTGTGTTGCGTAGGTAACGAAAATCCGAACAGCTTCCAAGTCGAGCAACTGGGCAAATTGATTGCTTCAAAATCAATACCCTCTCCTGAGCATAAACTTTAGCTACAAAGTCGTGCTTTGTTGCGAATGACAGTTCTATCTACATCCTTTTTGTTCTTCCATAACCACCTTAGCTTTTTTTTTATTTTTTTTATAATCCTTGCTAAATGGTTTGTCGAACAAGTTCCCAGACTTTTAGGTCTGTCGAACTGATGAAGTCATCCTGATTGCTTATCCATGCAGATCAGCCATTGCCTCCTTTTAATGTTCTTCGGTCAACAATACTCACTGGTGAGAAGCGAACAAACACATTTCAAGATCTGTAACAAGCAGTCGTCTTTGTTGAACTGCAAGGTTGGTTTTCCACTAAAAAAAAAAAACAGAAAAAAAAAAAACTTGTGTCAAATGGGATGATCTCTGGTCCGCTCGTAAGTCCATGACTTTGTTGGATTGAAATGAAACACATTGGTAGTATCAACGTTACTGAGGAAGACTCACCAATTCTTGTACCCGTGTACAAACACGATTGATAAATTCAGCTTCTTAAATGATGCCATTCGGTGCTTGATCATTGTTGTTGTCCCCAACTTGACCGTGTGCTGAATGTAATATTCTTCAAGTAAAGGACTGAATGAAAATTCCAACCCTAGTTGTTGTGACGAATCTGTCTTCTCACTGTAGAACAATACATTTAGTCTTGGGGCACGGGGTCAGAGTTGTCATAATCCTGACGCCTTTTGACCTTGAGGAACGAGCCTGAAAGAGACATTTTCAAACAGACATCTCTTGACGATGTGGTGCGAGGTCTGAATTGTTTGTTATTCAGACATCACTGGTGAAGAACGAGGCTTGAACTGTGTTGTTCAAACGTCATTGCCATGAAGACCGAGGCTTGATCTGCTGCGATCAAACGTCTTTTGCAGGAATAATTTCATCATTTGTGGAACCATATCTGGTACTGGTTACTTAAGAGAAATATAATAATTTCACAACCACACCTAGATTTCCTGCTTTTCATTGTATAGTGCATCTGCATTTAGGTCAATTCTTTGTTTCTTTTGACCATTGAATGACGTACCTGCACTTAAATCCAGAGCTTGTTTGCATGCATGAATATGATGGATATCTACATTTGAACCATGTGTGGGTTCACTTTCAACCTTGCTCGTGCAAGAGTTGAAAAACTTTCCTGTGGGAACCCACCTAAGACCAACAGTCTTGAGAATTCTACCCGTTAGTTGCCACCTAAGACAAGATATAGGATTCATTGTTTTCTCAGGGATAGTGGTAGTCTTTTTATTTGAGAACCTATGTCCTGTGGGGATCTGTCTTTCTGGTTTCTTAGATGCACTTACGTTTATGACGGGCATATATCCTTTGTAGTTCCTATGGGATTTTGTCATCCTTATTCCTGTGCAGAGGTACGAGGATTTAACTTGAGAGGTATTCTAAGACGCAATCATCATGATTTCACTGTAAAGGCACTTTTTGCATGTAGGACATGCAAGTCATTAAACTTCAGAAAGGCTTTTTGTTCCTATGTTCCTCCTAATGAACATCTTTGTTTGAAACTCGACTACTCATTGATTCTTGCCACATTCCTAGGTATTTGGTTAGTCACCATTACGATGTATGGTAATCTAGCAGGATCAATCATACTAAGTTTTCCATTCACATCTTTGTCATTTTCTAAGTTTGTGACACTTTTTCTTACTTTCTCTAGGTAGTAGTTAATGAAACCATTGTCATTTTGAGTCCTACAAATTCTTTAGGTGACTGAAATGACACATGCTTTGGGTTATTCCTAGAGGGGCCAGGTGCAATCACATTGGTGTTTCGAACTACTTGTTTTCTAATCTGAGGCAAATTCTGTTGAGTGACTTGTTTAAACAAACCATCCAACACATTAGTTTTATTAACTGACTGTTTCCGTATGGAAACTTCTCATTTCAAGAAATATGAAAAAGGGTCGTATTCCTACAACGATGGTTTTGGAATTCCGTAGAGCATTGATTGTCGAACACAAATGGTTTTATCTAACTCATTTCCACAGACTTTCCCTGCAATTCTCAATGCGAGTTTCTCAACTCAACTTATTGCTAGTTCTTGTCTTGCATTTGAGCTTTTCAAATCCTTATTTTCATGATCTTTGTTCACCGTCTTTTCAAAATAACATTTGATCTGGTTTCTTTGCAAACTGGTTGTTTATCAATTTGTTTCTTTACATTGTTGTAAACAGTTCAAGAGAAATCGAGTGTTTTTTCTAGTTATAGAAAAACATTTAACAATTATTATGAATCTTCTTTGATAACAATCATTTTGTTTATCGAAAGCTTTAATAGCATGAACATTCACATTCTTTTGACTTTTATGAAGAACAAGCATTGTAATTCAGTTATTAGCAGAATTAAATCAGACAGAGAATGCAATATGAAACTTATAACATCTTTGACACACACTCTTCGAGAATTAATATCATATATTATTGAAAATCGGCCCCCTTTTCAGAGTTCAAGTTCGTCAACCTCTTTTTCAGTGATTTTCACGTAGTATAATCTTCATGGCATTTCCGTTTTTAAAGTTTCATGTTTCAAAACAAAAACTATCATATGTGATTTTTATGGAAAGAGGCATTAATAAGGTTTTTATCAAAACTTCCATATCTTTAGCAGTTGGCACCCGAAAATAACTACTAGTATGATTAGACCAAGCTTGTTCACAAATCATTCTAAAATGATTGATGTTAAATGTCATGTCGTTAAAAACTTGTCTACTTTTACTAATGGATTTCGAAACGGGTAGAAAGGCAACATTTTTAGCAATGTTTGGTTTTGTTCTAATAAACGGTTTTCTCCACATTGTCTTCCTAACTTCTTTTGTGCGTTCCAACTGATAAAGATATCACTTTTACTACCAGTGAGTGCTTTGAAAATTTCATAAAGACTATTCTGTTTGTGTAATCATATGGATTAACAATAATCTTTATTCAATTTTGATCTACTCTCATTTTGCAAGAGTCATGGTCTCTTCCCTATTGGGAGTCAAATAATGTGTTGCAAGATCAGAAGTTATCATATGGATCTCATACAAAAAGGGCTTATCAGATCGAGCCCTTTCCTTGAGGTACCTTGATTACAAAGTTGCTTCTACCATTATAGTCGTGCATTTGTCTAACATATGAATGGTCTGGATTGACTGATTACGAGTATAAATAATTTCGTTCAAAAACTTTAATTGTTTGTCCATTTCAATCATCTTGTCTATATCTTTTTCTTCCTTAACCTAAATGACCTTATTTTTCTCTTTGAGTTGACCTTTAAATTGTGACTTTGTTAAAAGACTCCTTTTTACTAACTCATCGTGTTTCTGATTGACAACTGAAATTTTCATAGTCTTTGTGTTAAAACCTTCTTTAATTTCAATTCATTAGAGCTAATAGTCCCTATATTTACATTTAACTTTGTTTGAAGAATGTCATAATCAATTGGTACCGGTCATTAAAAGGCTTTGTACTTCTCAAACTCATTCTTGTTTGTTCTGAGTGTAATCATACAACCTATCCGACAACTAATAGCTCCCCCAGAGCCCTACTTATCTCATCAAGGTTAGTTCTGCACCCATCGTTCTTGAGATAATGATGCTTTGCTTACTTTTATTGCATTAAAATCGTTTGTTTTCCTCAGTAATCAAGAGTTTAAATTTGAATTAAATTTAAGCAAGGCGCATCACGCTCATAAGGTACATTCGTTCAGCATTTTTCGTTCAGAATGTTATCTTTTATTGGCAAACACATTGTTTTCATCATTGTTTTGTACCTGTTCCAATGGCGTATCCGTAGAACTTGATTCTGCAGGTAAGACTTCCTTAATCTTTGCCATAAAACTGTAATGTGCTTCCAATTCCTGCTTATCATCTCTTCATCTGATACAATCCCACGCTTGTTCATCTCAAACTTGTAACCGATGATTGAACCTCTTGAACCTTGCACTGTTGAATCTGCAACTGTCTTTCACTCAACTTTTTCAACGTCATCTTAAGCTCTTGCTCATGACTTGGTCTTTCTATTATACATTGATCAATGGAGTTCAATGAAAGGATGATTATAACCCTGAATGTTTGTGCTGTCATTTAGTGTAATCTCTGAAAGTTTTCTCTTATCTTGATCTGATGAGAAAAGATCTTTGAATAAATATTGAGAGGCTATTAACAAGTCAAGTTAATGAACCTTTCAAACTGTACCTTTGATCACACTTAGAGCGGATTTGTAATCCACTCGTGAAGTGTTCTGCATTGATAAGTGTTTCTAAGTTATTCAAGTGTTGAGATAACTGAAACTTAAATGTTCTGACACCATCACCAAAGAAGTTATTGCAAAGTCTTGTTGATACAAAATGGACAACCAGAGAAAGTTGCTGTCTCGAGAAGTTGAGTGGTGTTTTAAGTTCATTCAAGTTGTTTCGGAGGTTTCTTTGAAAATCTTTGCTTGCATCTGCAGTTTCTGCAAAGGATCCTGAAGTTATTGCAAAGAAATTTTTTTCATAAACCTATCGATTATGAAAAATTAAATAGACTAACTAAAGATTTTGGAAAACGTTTTTCTCCACAACAAGAATTATCGGCTGAACAAACCTTTTGGTTTAATATACTCAATCCAACCATTGAACCTCCTTACACACCACCTGTCATAGTGGATGTTCCCAATGAACTACCTAAGGTGAGTTTGGTGAATGCAAGCCTTAAGAAGCTTAAATTCCACCTCACCCAATTTGACTCAGTAGTGAAGAAGAGGACAACACCTAATGCTCTTGAAGAAGGTGAATAGGGGTTTGAGCATACAAAAACTGTTTTTAACAATGAAATTATTCCATTTCTAAATCATTAAAAGACATCTTCAATGTGTTTGATAAAGATCTTTTAAATGAAATAACGAAAGTACAAACAGTTTTTGACCAAATGGAAGTGGCTGTTCAACAGTCTTCAGTTGATAAACAACGTTTGGAAATTGCTAAGAAATAAATTCTTTTGGAAAATGATCGACTCTTACAAAAAATCATGTCTCAAGATGTACTGTTAACTGTGATGAATTCTATGTCTTTTGATTCTGTGAATATGGAAATGCAAAAGTGTGAATCGTGTGACAAGTGTTTTAATCTTGATGCTGAGCTTTCTAAATCAAACCAAGCATATAATGATCTTTTGAAAAATTACACACAACTTGAAAAACATTGTATTTCTCTAGAAGTGTCAATGCAATTAAAACAATAAGTTTTTCAAAACGATGAATCTTGTTGAAATTCCAGAATATTTTGAAATAAATGATTTGAAATCTCGGCTACAAGATAAAGACACGACCATTTGTAAGTTGAAGGATACTATTAAATCTTTGAGAGAGAATACCAAGGAACAGAACGTTAATCATGATAAATGTGAACTTGAGCCCATAAATAAGGAACTGGAAAATAGTGTAGCAAAATTGCTTTCTGAGAACGAACGTCTTTGTAATGAAATTAATCATGTGAAACAGGTTTTTAAAGATTAGTTTGACTCGATCAAATAGACACGTGTTCGTCATAAAGAACAAAGTGACTCTTTAATTAACAAACTGAACTTAAAATCTGTAGAAAATGAGGATTTAAAAGCTCAAATTCAAGACAAGGTTTTTGTGGTAACATAATTGAAAAATGATTTACAAAAATTAAAAGGGAAATAAATTGTTGAACATGTTGTACACACACCTTCTACCACCACTATTGCTCCAGGCATGTTTAAGCTTGATTTAGTACCGTTACCTCCTAGGCCATTGCAAAATAGGGATGCTCAC
Source organism: Tanacetum coccineum (assembly GCA_026074375.1). Taxonomy (NCBI): domain Eukaryota; kingdom Viridiplantae; phylum Streptophyta; class Magnoliopsida; order Asterales; family Asteraceae; genus Tanacetum; species Tanacetum coccineum. The sequence continues at coordinate 28,908 of BQNB010002795.1, forward strand.
ATAGACTATCTTAGACACACTCAAGAACAAGCTAATACTCTTCGGGAAATAGTCAAACAAGCTAAAGCGAAACAACCTTTAGATAGTGAGTTAGACTTTGCCTGTAAGTATGCCACAAGAATTCAGGAGTTGCTTGTATATGTTCAAGATACGTGCCCTAATGCGATAACACCTAGTACAAAGAAGGTTGATGTCTCACCCATGAACAAAGTCAAGAAAATTAGGTTTGCTCAACATCTCACTTCCTCAAGCAACATTAAACAGGTAGAGTCTTCTAATACATCAAATTCTAACACACCTGTGTTGTCTTCTACAGGAGTGAAGTGTTCTATTAGTAATTGCGGATCAAAGCCTCCAGGCAATAAAAGGAATGATAGGATCTAGCAGACACCAAGTAGGAACAAGAAGAATAAAGTAGAAGCCCAACCTAGGAAAGTTAATAAAATGAATCATGTTGTTAAACGTGTTTGTGATGTTGATGTTAAACATTCACTATCAAATGTGAATTCTAAAATTCTTTGTGCTACTTGTAATAAATCTATGTTTGATGGTGTTCATGATAAATGTCTTCTTGATCTTGTGCAAAATGGGAATAACCGTACTAAATCTGCTATGAAACATAAAAAACAAAATATTTGGAAACCTATGGGTCATATATTCACTGAAGTAGGATTTAAGTGGAAACCAACAGGCAGAACCTTCACTATAGTTGGTAACTCGTGCCCTTTAACTAGGTTCACCTCAACTAACGTAGTGCCTCCTAAGCAAACCACTTCCCACTCAGATGAAATACAAAAACCAGAGATAAAAGTCTATAGCAGGAAACCCAAAAATGTTAAAAACATAGGTTCGAGTAAAATAGCTAAGATTGTAGAATCTAAGAATGCTAACCACTCGGAACCCAATCAAACTTGGGGATCCAATGCAACAGATATTCCATCGTCTTCTTCTCTTGTCATGACAGGTTGTCCAGATTGTACTCTGGTATCTGGACTCCGGATGTTCGAAACACATGACAGGGAATCGCTCTCAGCTCATGAACTTTGTCAGTAAATTTCTGGGTACTGTTAGATTCGGGAACGACCAGATTGCAAGGATTATGGGGTATGGTGACTATCAGCTGGGAAACGTTATTATCTCAAGGGTATACTACGTTGAGGGCACAATGCTCACAGTTGGCTTCTACATTGATAGTTTATTGTTCTGGATTGTGGTGATGAGGTTTGTCACCTCTATCGTAGATAGTAGTCGGCAACACATCGAGACACTTCTAGGTTTATGGGTTGGAGGACATTTGTATGATTTGGAGTTATATAATGGGGGGAGGATTATGGTGGGTTGGGGGGAAGTGGTGGTTTGGATGATTTGAAGAATGATTGTTTTGGTTGGTGTGGTGAGTGATGTATAATTGGTGGTTTTTGTTGTGTTTGGTGTTGAAATAAGTGGTTTGGGTTTGTTTTGGTTGATGGGTGGGGTTTATGGGGGGGTGGGGGTTGGGTTTATGGATAGGGAATTTGGGTTACTATCAATTCAGACATAATATTGAATGATAGATAGAATACGTGACAGAGTATAGTCATTACTAGACAGTTAGTGGGATGGTGCAGTACAGTGATGTTTGACTAGTGTGTTGATGAGTACACAGATATAGTCAACAGGGTATACGAATAGCATTGTGATGACTTGCTGAGCTAGACTTTCACCACTTGAGCTCACAGGGATTTTGAAGAGGAGTGGTTATCAAGAACACATTTATCACACTTCGTTTCTCCATTGTGGTCGGGTTCTCTAACAGATCAGGAGATGAAATGATGTTAAGGGGACATCTCCAGATATTAGGCATGGTGGTTTCAGAATAGGTCTTGATCAGATATACATCAGGTGATGTTTATACAAGGACTGATCTATTTATGAGTGTGTGGTCTCTCTCAGGGGTGCTATTGAAGCAGGTATCTTGAATGGAGAGGGTTGCACCATCTCGGAGATCACAGAGAGCGAGATCTTCAAGGTAGGTATTGTTACGCGAGTAAGGGCATGAGTCAGTCATTTACAGGTTCATGCACCACAGAGCGGAACACACACAAGGTGTGTGTGCATGTGTGACGTATGATCTATACAAGTGGATATGATTTAGTGAGTTATTGTGAGTGAGTGTGTCCTTAGGTTAAAATTTTCCTGGAGGGAGTGATATTTCTACTGTGGGAGTGGTTTTATTAGTCTGTGTGGTGTTTGATTGTCAATTAGGGATTCAGTTCACACGTGAGTAGGTAGAGACTAAGTCTTATCGAGCTTTTTGAGAAGGTGTGAGACACTAATACTCTGGTTATCAATAATTATGTTTCTCAGATCTAGTGCGTGAAGACATATCAGCACAGATGTACATGTGATACAGTCTTTATAGATTACGTCTAGTGTACATTCTCTATAGAGTTCTATATACAGAGGTGACATATATAATCATAGCATGAGAGTGTATGAGTACAGTTTCTTCTTATCTTATATCACATCTAATTTAAGAGAGCAACGTTACACACGTCACACAACACTAGAGTACACTATGGACAGAGAGAGATGTGTGTGCACTTGACAGTCCTGAGATAAGGGACAGGGACGAATAGTAGTTTGGTGGAGAACAGAGTGTATATACTTGATGGTCACATCAGGAATGTGTGCGTCTTTTGGTGGGGGGTCTTGGGGTAGTGATGAGGGTTAGGTGTGAGATTAGGGGTGTAAGGATTAAATCTAGGGAGGGGGCGAAGTAGGTGGGTGATACTGGGAGAGATAGTTATGGAGGAGGAGGATAGATGAGAGCGGTGGAGACACACTTGGTGAGTAGAGTGGAGGTGGGGGATCAAGTACACACTGGAATCAGGTATATGATGGCTAGTTGTGTGCACTGGGAGGGTTTATACGGTTGTTGGAATTGGGTGTTGGGGGGTGAGTAGGGATGGGAAAGTTATGTTTGGGGTATATTTGGATAGAGTTGTATGGAGGTTTTATTATAAGTGATGATGATTGAATTTGAGATATGTAGTTTTGAGGGGGTGGGATTAAATAAAAAGTTGGGTGGTATAATGTTAGATGAGAATTAGGATGTATGGGTTATTGAGTGAGTTTTAGGAAGTGGATGGTGGTATGAAAGATGTATGTTTTGGTATGTTATGTGATGGGTGGGATGATGGGGAATGGTGGGTTTTGGACTTTTTTTGAAGAGATGATTAAATTTGAGTTGTATAGTTCATTGTGTTTAGTTTGAGGTTGGATTTGGTGGTGTGTGGGAAAGTTGAGGGGGGAGTGTTTTTATGGATTTGGTTTGATTTGGGTGTGGAAGTAGTGGTAGAATGTGTGTAAGGGGGGGTGATTGTGTGGTATGTATATTTATGGTTGAGGAAGTGAGAATGATATTTTGTTTATTTTAATTAAATTATGTGGTGGAATATGGAATGTTTGGTGAGTTATGTTGGGGTTAAGTTGGGGATTGATGTAAAGAGGTTTGGTTGGTTTTTGTGGATGATAGATTATTTATATGGTAAGTATAATAAGAAGTTAGGAGTTGGAGATTGGAGTTATGGGTATTATTGTTGTGGAAGAGTGGTTATTTGATGAGTTGGGGTATTTTGATGATGGTGTTAGATGGAAGTGAGTTTTATTATTATGGTGTGTAAATTTAAGTTAGTGTTATAATAAGTTTAATATATATTTAATGTATGAGGTGGATTGAATTGATTAAGGTATGATATTAATTCATGTCTTTGGTTCACTTTGGTTATCCTACCGAATGAAGATGGAGGATAGGTAATTGATGCAAAAGCAGACATTGGGATTTTTGTTGGTTACGCGCCTGCAAAGAAAGCGTTCAGAATCTACAACAGAAGGACCCGAATAATTTCTGAAACAATTCATGTAACGTTCGATGAGCTAACAGCAATGGCTTCTGAACAATTTAGTTCAGAACCCGGGCTTCAATATATGACTCCTGCTACATCCTGTACAGGACTCGTTTCAAAACATGTTTCTCAACAACCTTGTATTCCACCAAACAGAGATGATTGGGATCGTTTGTTTCAACCAATGTTCGATGAGTACTTTAATCCTCTAATAATTACTGTTTCTCCAGTTCAAGAAGCTGCTGCTCTAAGAGCTGAAGTTTTAGCTGATTCTCTTGTGTCAATCTCCATTAACCAGGATGCTCCATCAACAAGTATTCTCTCATCACAAGAACAAGAACATTCTCCAATCATTTCTTAAGGTTTTAAAGAATCACCAAAAACACCAACATTTCATGATGATCCTCTTAATGAATCTCCTAATAAAGAGTTGACTTCTCATGGATCATCATCTAATGTGAGACAACACTACACTTCATTAGAACACATTGGTAGATGGACTAAGGATCATCCTATAGCAAACGTGATCGGTGATCCTTCTCGCTCTATATCTACAAGGAAGCAACTTGAAACTGATGCCATGTGGTGTTATTATGATGCCTTCCTAACTTCAATAGAACCAAAGAACTTCAAACAAGCAATGACTGAACCGTCATTGATCGATGCAATGCAAGAAGAAATTCATGAATTTGAAAGACTTAAAGTTTGGGAATTGGTGCAGTGTCCAGATAATGTATTCTTGATCAAGTTGAAATGGATTTATAAGGCCAAGACAGATGAATTTGGCGGGGTACTAAAGAACAAGGCTAGACTCATTGCTCAAGGATTTAGGCAAGAAGAATGAATCGATTTCGAGGAATCATTTGCACTGGTTGCTAGAATAGAGGCCATTCGTATCTTCGTAGCAAATGCCGCTCACAAGAATATGACAATCTACCAAATGGACGTCAAAACAGCTTTCTTAAATGGCGAGCTTAAAGAAGAGGTCTACGTTTCTCAACCAGAAGGATTTGTTGATCAGGACAACCCATCGCATGTGTACAAGCTCAAAAAGGCTCTTTACGGTCTAAAACAAGCACCACGTGCATGGTATGATATGTTGTCAAGCTTCCTTATCTCTCAACAATTCTCCAAAGGTGCAGTTGATCCAACACTCTTCACATGGCATGCTGGAAACGACTTATTACTAGTATAAATTTATGTTGACGATATAATATTTGCATCCACTAATACTGCCATGTGTATGAGGTTAGCTAATTAGATGACCACGCATGTCAAGATGTCGATGATGGGACAAATGTCATTCTTTTTAGGATTACAAATTTCTCAAAGTCCCAGAGGCATCTTCATAAACCAATCTAAATATGCTTCTGAAATCGTTAAAAAATATGGTTTAAATTCTACTGATTCTGTCGACACACCCATGATTGAAAACAAGAAACTGGATGAAGATCTACAGGGGAAACAAGTTGATGCTACACTTTACCGTGGCATGATTAGATCCTTAATGTATCTTATAGCCAGTAGACCTGACCTTAACTATGCTGTCTGCTTATGTGCCCGGTATCAGTGCTTAAGCATACCGAAAAAGCATCTCATTAAAGCGATGTTGTAACAGATATTTCGATACCTTACGGAACCATTAACATGGGTATATGGTTACTCGAATGGATACCGTTATGTCACTGCGCTTATGTAGATGCCCAATCATGCGGGGGTATGAAGATACTAGAGTAGAGTACATCGGGAAGATTTTTAGCTTTTAGCGTCTGTTTTAGGTGTTTAACCTTGTCAGCTGGTCATCTAAGAAGCAAAAGAGACTGCCATATCGAGTACAAAGGCTGAATATATTGCCTTATCTGGGTGTTGCTCACAAATCCTTTGATGCGTTTACAGCTAACAGATTATGGCTTTCTAATTCAATAGATCCTCTGTACTGCAGGATAACAGGGAGTGCGATTGCTTTATGCTGCAACAATGTTCAACATTCAAGAGCAAAGCACATCGATATTTGCTACCATTTCATAAAGGAGCAAGTGGAGAATGGAATCGTGGAGCTATACTTTCTCCGGACTGAATACCAACTGGCTAACATCTTTACTAAACATTTGCCTCGAGCAAGATTTAACTTCTTGACGATAGGTAGTATGAAAAGCATGTCTCAGAAAGAAGCGTTGAACGTCTGGCAGAGGAAACGGACGAGTGATGATGGTAACTCATATCCTATATAAATGTATATATGAAAACATAAAAAATCCAAAAAGATTTTCCTTTTATAAAATTTTACAAAAACAAAAGAAAAAATTAAAAAATCAGAAAAATATAAAAAAATATGTATCTATGGCATGTCTTCTGAAAATCGATAACATTTACGGTCTTAAAAATGTCATTCAATAATGATACGAGGCTGTAAATGAAGTTCGAGCAGAAGTTTCAAAAGCTTTCAAAACATGCCAAAATGGCTTGCTATTATTTCCGATAGTATGTCGTCAAAAAGACAACTTGACCTCACAACGGGAAATTTATTTTTCTCGGGAATGAATTACTTTATATTCATTCAAAGGCTTGTGATTACTTTGCATCACAACTCGTGCTTCCTTTATTCCGTAAGTGTACGTGTCAGTGCGCTTATGTGTCAAAATAAGAGAAATCTTATTTTTCTTGGGTGTTGATTTTCAAAATATACAATAATCATCTTTCAGATTCAAAAGATCATCATTTTCTAAGACAATTTTAATCCATCAAATAACGACTACAACTCTTTCAATAGAAAACGGGTCATTATTTGAGGGGGAGAAACTATCAAAATCATCTTCTTCATAATTAATAAGGTGTCAATCGGAAAAGGTTTTAATGATATCGGGTGAATAATTAAAGGGGAGTTAATTAAATTTAACTCTATCAGGCTTTACATGGTATTTGTTTAATCTTATAGGGGTATTAATGCAAAATGTATGACTTTTTCTTGTTTACTAAACCTTAGGGACTAGTTTTGAAATTTAGGAAACTTAGTTTGCCTTAGGAATAGTTTATAGAAGAGTTAGAAACATTGTTAAACCTCAGGGGGCATTTATGCCAAACCTTGAAAGATTTAAACATAAACACCTCCCCGTCTCCTTCTTTCTCTCGTCACACACACATAAACCTTTAACCTGCCATTGTTAACCTTCAAGACCTCCAAGAACTTGCTCAATCCTCGTCTTAAGCTTAAGGTACACTCGTGTTAAGTCTAAAACTACCAAATATCAAACCTATTTGGGGATTTATGCTCAAAAAACCCTAAACTTGACCTAAATTTTGTCACCTTTAATAATTGAACAAAAAGTTAAATTGATTGAGGGGTTTTGGTATAAATAGGGTCTAGATGTTGTACCCATAACAGTTTTTAATGGGGATAACTCATTCATATGTTTCGAATGATTCTTGAAGTCGAAATAATTAAAAATGGGCAAGAACTTGAAAAATATTCATGGGTTTGGGTTTAGAAGCATTATAATGAATGTTTGAGTGCATTTGAGTGTTATTTAACATGCTTGTATAAAAAATCTTGAATCTTTTTTGGTTTTCGTGTTCATATGGGTCGAACATGACATAAATCAAGATTTGTGTGGTTAATTCATGAGTTAATGATGTTAGAATGATTCCTAGATGCTACGTGACCAAGTTATGATAGATATTATGGCCTAAAAATGTGTAAAATGTTTGTATAAAAAGTTGCATAGGCAAACTATACACATAGACCTTTACATAGGCGAACTATACATATATGCTTAACACAGGCGAACATTACATAGGGATTACACAGGCAAACTATACGTTTAAAGTTACTTAGGCGAATTATAAAATTTTGCGTAGGCGAACTATACGTTCATAGTTACACATGCGAACTATACACGCATAATTAATACAGGCGAACTATACGTAGGTGCCTTACACAGGTGAACTATACATAGGTAATTAACACAGGTGATTTATACACTATCTAAAGGCGAACTATACTTGATTTTTTTCTTGTAGAACCAATCTCGTAATCTTGGTAATCCAAACCCATAACCTAATCTAAGTATAATTAATCCCTATCTTGTCACTTAGTGATTAATTTAGGTCTAATTTTCCTTAGAAATCGTTAGTGTTTACCTTGATTTCAATAGTTGGCCTATAGTTAAAGTGGTATATGAGTATGTGTGTATCCTGTTTGCATGTGTATAAGTTCTTTGCATTGTGTGCATGTGTATCAATTATGTGCCTAGTAATGGTGTACCTATCTCCTGATGTAAATTTGTCCTAAACATCATTCATGGTCTAGATTGTCTGTGTGTTCTATATAAAATTGCTTGTATATGAACTGTATGTGACAAATCTTAGCAGAATCATGTCTTCCATCACTGCTCAACAAACCAAGCTTGATCTTGAGCTTGTTCCCAAGGAGAATATGCTTGATATCTAAAAATGCATTGGAAGAATCCCTCATGGATTGACACCAAGAGAACCCACATTTCAAGTCGTTCTGGATGCTATTGCACTCGCTCCATGTTATCCTGTATTTCTCATCACTGTTGATGTCTCTAAAGTGTACATGCATCAATTATGGAATTCTGTGTACAAGCATGACACCTTCTACAGATTCAAGCTTGACAAGAAGAAACGATTCAAACTTACTTTGAAAGTCTTCAGAGATATCTTTCAGATTTTCCCAAGAGTACAGGGTAGAGATTTTGATCCCCTTCCTTCTGAAGAAGACACGGTGTCTTTCTTAAGAGAACTTGGTCATACTGGGGAGATCAATTCACTCAATGATGTTATTGTCGATCAGATGCATCAACCCTGGAGAACTTTTGCTGCTCTTATCAACCGAGGTTTATCTGGAAAGACTAGTGGTCTTGACAAGCTTCGTCTCTTCAGAGCTCAAATCCTTTAGGGTATGTTCTATCAGAAAAATGTAGACTATGTGGAACTGCTTTGGGAAGACTTAATTTACCAGATTGACAATAGGGCCTTCAAAAAGCAAGAGAAGATGTACTACCCTCGCTTCACAAAAGTAATCATTCACCACTTTTTCATTCAAGACAAGACATTTTCCTGGAGAAACAAAATTGGGATGTACACCTCCAAAGATGACTACTTTATTAACTCCTTAAGATTTGTCTCTGCAAAAGAATCAACTCAGATCTATGGAGCTATTCTTCCTGAATGTTTGACCAGTCCAGCGATGAAGGAAAGTAAAGCGTACAAGACGTATCTTGGCTATGCTACAGGTGATGTACCTCCCAAGATTGCTAGAAAGTTCAAGAAAGCCTCTCCATCTAAGAAGGACAGTGATCTAGTCCCTGTAGATGAAAAACCTGTCACAAAAGGCAAACGAGTTAAGAGATCTGTCAAGAAGTCTACAACTAAGCCAACAACAAGTATCGTCATCAGAGAGCCTCCCGTAGAAACAAAATCTAAAAGAAAGGAAATGGTGGATGTTAATCGCGATAATGGAATTGAGTTGCTATCTGATGTAGCTTTGACTGAAGAATCTCATTTGAAAGAAGTAAGAAAGAAGAGCTTAAGGGACTTTCGCAAGACACATCCTAGTGGTTCTGGTACGGTTGCCAAAAAACCACCAAGAGTTGATAAAATCACACCTACTATCACAAGTGAAGGAACTGGTGATAAACCAAGGGTTCCCGATGTGCTAGAAGATGACTTCACTAAGAGTGAATATGAGTCTTGGGGTAATGATGAAGACGATAGCAACAATGAACAAGAATCAAGTGATGAAAGCAGTAAGCAGGAGAATGAAAGTGAAGAGCAAGAATCTGATTCAGGGCAAGATAAAGAATCTGAAGATGATGGTCAAGAAGAAGAGGAGTTTGATCAATAAGAAGAATATAAAGATGATGAGATTAAAAGTGATGAAAAAAATAGAATGGATGATACTACCTACCAATTTGATGATGATGTAGATGCAAGATTGAAAGAACCTACTCAGACTGATAAAGAGGTTGTTTAAGGTGAGGGTGCTGATGCTAAAATGAATGACGCTTAACAAGGGAATGAAAATTTAGAGACTACTCAAGAACAAGTTGTTGATGATGCTCATGTGACAATTTCTACTGTTCCGAAGAAGACTAAAGTTCCAGTTACTAGTTCTTCTCGTTCATTCGACTTGGCATCTAAATTCCTAAATTTTTTAGATATTCCTCATGCTGATGTAGAAATTGTTTCTCCACTAGATGTTCATGTCCATCATGAAGTTCCAAGAACTTAGGCACCCACTCTTCTTACAGTACCGGTTTCTGTTATCACTGAATCATCACCCGTATACATAAACATTCCTCAATCATCACAAACCTTCACTCCTCCACCAATACCGACAACACCCAATCCATCACCAACAATTGAAACTAAAAATCCTCTATCTACACTTCCTGACTTCGCATCAGTCTTTCGATTCAATGACAGAATCGCAGCATTAGAAAAGGAAGTTGCTGAAATTAAAAAGGACCCTCTACATACTCAAGTGACAACTTTAATTGATGAACATCTAGATACAAGGTTGGGAGAAACCAGACAAGAATTCATGAAATTCCTTTTAGAATCACTCACGGCAAGAATCAAAGAGCAAGTAAAAGATCAGTTGCCTCAGATTCTGCCTAAGGAAGTATCTGTCTTCGCTCCACTTGTGATCAAAACGTTGATTAAAGAATCACGTAATGAAGTAACTCTAGCAAAGGTATCTTCTCAACCACAGTCTACTTATGAGGCTGCTTCTACACTTACTGAATTTGAGTTAAAGAAGATTCTTATCGACAAAATGCAAAAAAGTGAATCATATCTGGCAGCTCCCGAACATCGAGATTGTTATAATAGTTTGAAAAAATCTTACAATCTCGATAAAGACTTCTTCTTCTCTTATGATGTATATTCATTGAAGCATGGCCGAAAAAACAAAGATAAAGATGAAGACCCTTCCGATGGATCAGACAGAGGGTTAAAAAAGAGAAAGACAAGCAAAAATGCAGAACCAACCACAGGTCAAAAAAATAAAGATTCAACGTCTAGCTCTTCCAAAGGCACCAAGTCTTAACCAAAACCTTCTGGAAAGTCTGTTCAATCAAAAGAACCAGTGTTCGTGGTTGCAGATTCAGACATGCCACAAGATCAAGAAAGGAATCTGGGTGATATTGATGATGAACCTAGGAAAGAGACTGCCTCTAGATGTGACTGGTTCAAGAAACCTACACCACCTCAAGAACCCACTGATCCTGACTGGCATGTAGGCAAGACTATACAGGAAGGACCAACTCAAAAATGGTTGATGACTCTTGCAGCTTCCACTTCTACAAATAAATCGTTAAAGGACTTTGATGAATTAATGAGCACTCCAATAAACTTCTCTTCATACATATTGAATGGCCTAAAAATTGAGAATTTAACTCAAGAAATCCTGTTAGGACCAGCTTTCAGACTACTCAAAGGCACCCACTCTAATTATGCTGAATTAGAATATGACTTTGAAGAATGTTACAAGGCTCTTTCAGAAAAGCTTGATTAGGAAAATCCTGAAGGCGGTGACTATCCATTTGATCTTTCCAAACCTCGTGGAAAATGTCAAAGAGTACCAGTTGAATACTTCATCAACAATGATCTCAAGTATCTACAAGGAGGAGTTTCGACTATGACATACACGACGTCTACTACCAAGACAAAGGCCGCTCAGTATGATCTACTAGGCATTGAAGACATGGTTCCAAACATATGGAGTCATGTTAAAGTTACTTATGATAAATACGCGTTATGGGGTATTTTACATTGGAGAGATCAACGCAAGTCCTTTTATGCATATGCAAGAGGCATGCAATCAAGAGGAGATGTCTATTCTACAAAATGTACTATGGCAGTCACTCATGTCAAGGTAATGAGGAAACATAGATACGGGTATTTAGAAGAGATTGTGGTGAGAAGAGCTGATAATGACTTATACAGATTCAAGGAAGGTGACTTTTTGTGACTTCGGATCAATGATATCGAGGACATGTTACTTCTTGTGGTTCAGAATTGGTTCACAAATCTTTTAGGGGATGATGTTGCTGACTTCACAATTGCACTAAGAATGTACACCAGAAGTCTGGTTATTCAAAGGCGAGTCGAAGATCTTCAACTTGGAGTTGAAAGTTACCGAAAACATATCAACGTCACCAAGCCTGATACTACAAGACCTAATCTAAGAAAAAGGCACCCGTACACTCCATACAAAGACCCTCAAGGATTCATTTATGTCGACGACTTCAATAGGAACAGGTTGATGCGCTCAGATGAACTGTACAAGTTCAGTGATGGCACGTTAACCAGGCTTCTTTCTTCGCTCGATGACATTACCAAGAATATTGACATGAAGTACTTGCCAAAGAGAAGATAGAGTACATTGGAAAAGAAAAGAGCTCATTTCATGATTAAAGACATCAACAAGCTGCTAAAGGAAAGGAAAATGATGAGAAGTTTGGAGAAATTTGTTAGCGGTAGACTCTACGGAACTGACCTCAGACTACTGCAAAGAACAATATAACTTCGTCATATTGTGTTCATATCTCAAAGGTCATTTCGTATATCATAAACTTGTGAATTTGTATATATGTAGTTTAGACTTATGGTGAAATTAAGGTGTGCTCGAGTATAAAATTTTCAAGAATTTCTTAGTAAATTCAAAAAATTTCAAATTATTATACTCAGCACAGTCTTATATACCCTCAAAACTTGAGGGGGAGCATTAAAATGTTCCTAATAAGTGATTATGTAACATTTTGTCCTCGAACGTTTAATCAATTGATATCTAAAATATCAAGGGATTAACATTTTGGATAAGGGGAGAAAATGTGATTAAACTAAATCTAAATTGTATTGACATGTGATCATATAAAATGGACTCAATGCACTCTAACATTTAACATGTACTATGACTACGATGCACATGTTAAGGGGGAGATTTTAGTGATGAAGAAAAACTCTCAAAGTGTAAATCTTTTGATATTTATATCAAACACTTTGATTGAACTTTTCAATGATTTTGGTTTCGATTGTGATGGAATACCCAAAAGACTGACCATGTACTTAAATTTATGAAGTTATAAGGCGGTTAGGCATAGGTATTCAAATCCCATGATCCAGCCAAAACTGGAGGGATCTACCCATGGATATCCACTAGTTAGTGTAAAATTCCTTAGGTATGATACAAAAGGAGAAAAAGTGAGAATCGAGAAAAGTGCCGACTGAGATGGAGCTAGTACTGGAACAAACCCAACAAAGTACTAGTTATGAAGTCTTGGTAAGCGCTGAAAGGGTTAAAGAATTAAAAAGAAAAGTTAAGATAAAGGGTGAAAAGAAAGAAGCATCCTTACACTTAGGCAGAAACCAGGTCAATACATCTGCTGTCAAGAATCACAAAGATGATTGCTGACATTGAAGACTGACATCATGGACCTAGTGATGGAATGCACAACCCTCCCTAGCCACTCAGAATCTCTCAAAAGATTTCTGTTTCATTTCTCACAAAGATTACATGCATTTCTATTAACTTTCTCACTCCAAGTTAGTTGGTATTGAAAAAGTGGCAGTCTGCTCCAGCCTCCGATTACTAAAACCAAAATGCACTATTGAGTCTAGAGCCAAAATAGATCATCCATAAATCTCATTTGGACACTTGTCAAAATTATACTCACTATCTCACACAATGTGAATAACGAGAAATATATAAAGAGTCCTACCGCATTATCTTTATGATTTTGCCAGAACATTAGAGTGATACTCAAGTAATCATAGTGAAGATTGAAATCCTGCTTGAGCCAACATCAAACAAGCTCATGGTAGGTGACTTGTGTGATTGTATATGAATCAAGCTTGTGACAACTGAAAAGAAATGATGGTAAGATTCTTAATGAATCAAACTTGTTCCAGTATATGAATTAACGGTTGATGAGCTAGACATCAAACAAGCTCATGGTAGGTGACCTTTTTGCATTCTATATGAATCAAACATGTGACAAACTGGAAAGAAACAATGGAGCGATGTCTATATTACGAATCAACTTTGTTCCAGTTATGAAATTGACCAATTACGGAATATGAATTTTGAAATGATTAACACTATCGATGTGTCACAAAAACACTTTAGTAAGTGACACATTGATTGATTTTCAAATCAATCTTTTATTTCAATCGGTGAGATAGTAACTCGCTGGTTCACTCTTATCGTGCTGTCTGCTTTGAGACGTTCCAATAATGAGAACATGCCAAGTTTGATGAATCTGATACATAAGTGTTAGAAAGATTCGATACTTTAGCTGGAAATATAGTCAATGAGATTCTTCTTAAATTGAATCTACCTGATCACATGTCGATCCTCACGCATTCGAAGGTTACTCTAACCAACCTTAGGCGAATGACAAAGCCATATTCGTCCCCGCGCTTTATTGCTAACTATTTTAATGGAGGAAATTTAAAAGATAGAGGTGAAGGTACCTGATTCAAGCTGACTCACAAGATTCATAGCCACATGCTCATACCCAACCGACAAATATAAAGACGTCATGAAAGCTCAAGTACATGTTTCAAGAATTCCGCTACTCTGACACCGTATGTCCTTCTTGAAGCGACAAAGTGTTAAAGTTAAAGAAATTCAAGAAAGATGCATTATTAAAGCTTTTCAAAATTATCCAATCAAGAAAGGTATGAGCATGTCGGTCCAGAAGTTACAAGTTCACGAGAGGGCAAAGTTACAAGATGGCGAAACGAGATTATGCTTGGTTGATGATCTCAAGGTGTTCAAGATCACATTCTCACATTCAAGTCAAGATAAAGCAACAAGCTCACATCTAAAGTCTATGATCACTACATCAAATCACAAGTTAATGATTGAAGTTAAAGACTACGAGCTCAAGACCGAAGTAAAAGCATAGTATGCTAAGTTTAAATATTTGTAAATTGGAGTGACCTCCCTTAGGGGGAGATTGCTAGAAATACAGAAAAGTATCGGTCACTTCCAATATAGGTAGTCATAGCTCGTAGTAATTAGTAATGTTATGTTAGTAAGCTAACCGGGCCAAAGGCCCATGGACAAGCCCACTAAGGGCCTATGGCCGGCCTTGGTATGACATATATAAACCCTCTTCACACATGGAGAGGGTGTTAGTTGTTCATTTCTCACATTACACTAAGCTAATATTA
The DNA here is from genome assembly GCA_026074375.1 of Tanacetum coccineum. NCBI lineage: Eukaryota > Viridiplantae > Streptophyta > Magnoliopsida > Asterales > Asteraceae > Tanacetum > Tanacetum coccineum. Next base: position 44,000 of record BQNB010002795.1, read on the forward strand.
TCCTTTTTCTTTCTCTCTCTAAGTGTTCATCCAACCATCTCTTTCCCTCTCTAGAAACCCAAAGTGAATCCTATCATACATGTGTTAAGATATTCTACAATTTTGCAGGATTTTGAAGTCATGTTGTTTGGCCCGATTGCTTTGGTTATGTTCTGATGACTAAGCGAGTATGGAACAACAGCTTACGAGGTCAGCCATGATGCAAATATGTTAGTTTTTACTCGCGCATTGTCGCGGGATCATTGTGTAATTTCTAATAAGGGCAAGCCTATTTTTCTATAAGCCATAATAAGGACATTTTACATTTGTTGGGTTTTTAGCTTAAGATTTTGAAAATGTGATCGCTGAAAGTGGTTATAGTCTAGGTAAGGTATGCAACCTAGTTCTCTATAACTTTGGCTCTGATTACCAATCTGTAACACCTCCAAAAATGGGTCGCAGCGGAATATGTTTTCGGGAGCGTTACTTCATAATACCATTGCTCAAGTCATGAAAGAACGACCTTTAATTGTGTCGGATGAAAAGAAATCTTGAATTAGTTAGGCTCCAATGCACATCACATAGGCCAAGCATCTAATTCACCCGAGAAAAACATGCTTAAAAAGTGTCAACATAAAGTTGTTGAGTTCATAGGTTTGTTTAAGTATAAATGTTGAACCAAAGTTCATAAAGTATGTATGACCGTTCCAATCCTTGTATGTTCCCCAAAATGTATGTATGAATGTTAGAAATCAAAGAGTTGTAAAGTATGCATGACCATTTAAATCCCCAAATAGTCACCAAAACGTTATGTATAGTTGGACCACCATTATTCAATGTATGTATTGCCACTTTATTCAAGGCAAAGTAAATATTCCTATGTGTATAAAACAATGATTACGATTACTCTAAGTTCATGAAACTGCTGCGTAGACTCATATATATGCCACTTTATTTAAGGCACCGTAAGTGTTAATGTTCATGTAAATGTTGTGCTCCGACATGCTATAACGTTCGTCTCCAGTGATAGCAATAGATCAATTTTATAACATTCGCGCTTACCCTCCAAGTAATTAACAGTTCAATCCGCTTAAGCTAATCTGTAATCATTTGGGTAAAAGTAAAGTAATGTCATTGTTTTCAAAAATAAAGTGAAACAAGCAATGTATATCATCCCAAAATAAGTAATTAAGTGTGTAGACCAGTTTGTAAAATGAATTGTAAATGCACATGTAATAAATTCAAACCAATCATGTAAATGAATTTGGTAACAAGCATGTTCTCACCCCAAAAGTTGTAAAGTATATGCAAAACAAGTAAAACGTGGAGCTATAAACTCACCTCGAGTGAATGGACGGTTAATGGATATTAAATAAGTGTATACGTCTTGCGTATGACCGAATGCAACCTAATTAAGTATAAGTCGTATGAGTACTAAGTACTTTGAATAACTAACACCGTATATAATTCTATATAGCTACCTCACCATCTAATTGTATTTGTGAAATAATAGTTAAGTCACATTTGATAAATAGTAACCAAGTATTTGTACCTGTATAATCGTATGCATAGTGCAATCGCCTTGATAAAATAATATTTATAAAGTTTAAATCATGTATACATATTATTTAAGTGATTCTAAAATGTTTTGCAAATTTTTTTATTAAAAACAAACCAACACTATTCATGTCAGGAAATAGTGCACAAGTTATAAAATAGTGCGTATCTTTCTCGTTTAAGTCCGTTTTGTACGTTCTTTATGTCCACGCTTTTGTATTAAGAAGATTTACCAAAATAATAAATTTATGACTTTTGAGTCCTCTGATGAACAGTACTTTTACTATTCATGTATATTTTATAAAACTATTTTTATAAAATTAATCGTCGTAACCTCGTATAAGTCATATCTTATTCGTTTTAACTTCGATTTTAGTGATTCTTTCGAGCACGCCTTCGAAATTAAATGTTCTATCTAACTAAGATATTTTCCAAAAAGAAAGTTTTTGAAATGAACAGTAGTTTTTATAAAATTATTTTTATAAAAGTATTTATTATCGTAAACTTGCGAATAGCATAACTTCTTCGTTAAAGCTTGGCTTTTCGAGTTCTTTATATGCCTACGATCCTTGTAACATGTAGTATTTTATAAAATATAAAATAATTACATTATTTTTCGAATTCAAACAGACCCTTTTGATCTTTTTGTTAAAAATATGTTTAAACTTGTTTTTATAACTTTTTAGCCTAGTTGATTTGTTACAAGTCCTCTACCATGTGTTATACCAAAAGTATTATATAATTAAAGTCCTCTAACAATTGTCCAATAATCTTGTCCAAGAAATTTCCATGATAACAAGTCTTTACATCACTTTTACGTATAAACTTATTAAGTAAACTTTTAAGTAACTAGTTTATATATATACTTTTTATAGATAAACCAACACTTGTATGATACGAATACTCCCATTACAACATGTATTTAACATCCATATAACATATGACAAAGTTCATCAAACCATGAACTAGTGTAAAAATCCATAAACGTAACGAATAAAATTTAAAGTAGATGACCGGAGTGGGTCGGAATACTAACCGGGAATTTACGGGGTGTGACAGTTATATGGTGTACGATTATATATATCTTGATATTCGCTTCTTGCGAAGAGTTTAATTTCTTTAAACATTTCGATGCGATATGATAAAATTATTTTGATACATGATGAAAACATCGTTGTTATACGATTATCTTCGAAACTTTTTCGTGACTTTACTATTCATCTTTTGGTGATATTGATTCGTCATAGTTTGTCGATCCCATTGGGTGAGTTATTGTTCGACTCCGAGTTCGAATATTTTCTTATTGCTTTTAAATCGCATATATTGTTTCGTAACCTATTGTTTTGAGATTTTCCGGTTGATGGGAGTGCGACTTTTATATGTCATCCCATGAACCCTCGTTGTTTTGGAAAACGACTATTAACTTATTCCCGCGTAATGCGTCGTTTGGAAAACATCTACCTTTGTAGCTTTCGAATGAAGTTGGTGTGCTGTGCTTTGATTCTTTTGTATCGAACTCTACTAAGTAAGTCTTAAAGTGTTTGGTTCTGGAAACCAATGAGTTGAGGTGTCTGAAAAAGTGTTAAGTTATTGGGTATGGCTTTGTATTGGCGTTCGAAGGAATTAAAATAGTGTTTGGTTGGATTTTGAAATGGATTTTGCGGCAATTAGTAATCAGCAGGTTGTGGAGTTGATGGCGAATTATTTTTGGTCATAAGGCACCTAGGAAATCCAATATGGATGTGGGCATATGTCTTAAATTTATGTGATTCTTTGGATAGGGTCGTATCTCCTCCGGATGAGTGAGATATCATTGTTTTACTAAAACTAGTCAAATCTGGTATACCGTTGGAAAAAGGAGTATAACTCCATATTTTTGTAATAACTTTTCAAAAGAAAACTTAAGTATCTGTAGAAGGCTCTTAGGTCTATCACCTCCGATTGGTTTTACATCAAAAGCTTCAATAAATTTCAAATTACGCTCATTTTCGTGAACTACAAAATTTGTTAAAATTTCTTAGGGGTTTGCTTTGGGATAGCAGCTTGTTAGGTATGTTTCAAAATATTTTTGGTCTATGAAGACCTGGTAAATTAGACTATAAGGTAGAGAAACCTCTTAGGTACATATAGGAATTCGAATGAAGTCATATCGACGCCCGACGAATGAGATATCGCCGAAATGGCAAAACTAGTTAAAAAAAGAGTAATAAGTTCAAAAACTTATATAGCAACACCTAAATATGTAAAACTGTAAGTTTTAGATATTGAACAAACTTAGATTTGAGCGGTCGTTTCAGCTTTTGTGAACGCACGCTTTAGGAGATACACTCAGTTTAGTGGAGCGATAAAATTTTGGAAAATGGCGGCTTTGATAAATAGTGGTAAAATGGTAATTTCACCTTGGATCCAAAACTCTCTGGGTAGTAGGCCCTATGTTTCTGGAAATTAGACTCGGAATGCTTTCCGTAGGCGAAACCCTTATACCTTTATCATTAGCGGATTAGTAATTAGGAAGGTTTCAAGAAGCTAAAGGCTTATTGGTCAGAGGTCAATATTGCCTCGAAGTTTTATCTTATCACCGGCGTGGTGATTGTGTACTCTTTAGCCATTACTTTTAATTTAGAACTCTAAGAAAGTTCATGTATATGTAGTTTATGTATTGGAAACTTAGAACCGTTACTGTTGGATATAATGGATTTAAAAGCCAACTATGTATCCCTTTTTGGGGAAAATTGGTATGTATGTATGTATGTTATTCTCGGCGTTTCTATTACAATTGTTGTAATTGTTCTCGGCTATGAGTTAGGAGAAGGTGTCATTGTATAGGTTGTACTATGAGTGAAGCCTGGAGGTCATGGTTACCCTCGAGGCACTCGGCTTGTGAGATATTGATTTGACCCCGAGTGTTGGGTGACTTCAATTGGCCAATCTTTCGCAGGTGTATGTTACTTGCTTGCATAATCCATGAGTGGGTATTATTTTTGAAACTTGTTGTGACCGTTGACCAAACTATATCTAATGATGTTTTGTGAATTGATGATTTTAAAACTATGAATTGCAGTAACAAATTTGTGTGTTGAACAAATGTCGTTGCGCGAATCATATTGACTGTGTTGTATAAATTGTTTGTGTAAACCACGAAAAATGTGTTTTCAAATTTCATAAATTGACCCCATGGTGTCAAATAAAAATTTCTTTTAAAAAAAACAATTTTCTTTTCAAATAATAAGAATGGAAGGTGGTGTTATCTTTTTTTCTTTCTTTTGAAATAACTTGATTTTTACACTTTGAAAATTTTCTTGAAATAAATTTACGCATGTAGCGTATGGAAAAGAAACGTTTTGACGAAGAAGGACATGATGTCGTTTGGTCCTCAATTATGCATAACCTGATCAACTATGCATAATTTAGGAAGAACCACGCTATGTCGGATAAATCGTCACCCCTAAAACGCTAGGTAATTGAGATAAATGTTTGGGTCAAGCTTCCGGAAGGAGAATAATATTTTTACCCTGCTATGGATATTTATGCAAGTAACCCTATTCTTATCGACTGCATAGAGAGAGTCTCATGCGAGTCATTATGACCAAGTCGTTCCGAAGCGGAAATACCTACGGTATTTTTCGGAATGAGTGAGTCTAGAAAGGAGTGATGTTTAATTCATAGTATTTAAGAGCGGTGATTGTTATGAAGACGTGTCAAGACCAAGTATAGTCGATGTGCTAGTAAGCAATGATAGATTTGAGCTATCAAGGGTGTGAACATGATATCGATACTAAGAAGGGATCTTCTTGGAGATGTAAAGATTCCTAAGGTGGGTGGAAGCTAAGAAGGTTACTTTAGAAAGTTGAAAGTAAAGATTGAAGAAGACTTTATCCTACATAAATGTTGCCTTGTTAAACCGTTTGTATCTATCAAGGTCGTGCACCTAATTCTTTTCGTTTCTCGGGTCAAATGAGAGTAGCGGGTGGAGTGTAGGTTGTGGACATACCTTAATCGTAAAGGATTTAAATGAGACATTATACGATTTATTGACCTACGGTTAAGTGCAGTGGCCCTTACTCCGGACGTGGAACAACCCTAAGGGCGTTGAAAGATGTGGCAAATTTGATTGAAGATTCTAGTAAATGGAAAAACGGCCGTATTCTATTACTGGAGGATCAACCCAAATAGCCAACGTCTTACAGTCGGAGCGGTATTGGGAATTTAGGGAGTGGTGAGTATTTCGACTTGATGATTTGATTCATTTAATGATGATACGCGATGAGAAGGGATCAAAACCACGATGTTAGGTCTACATGAGGAAAACGTTTGAAAAATGAAATATTTGATATTTTCGTCGAACGAGCAATAAGTCCATGATGCTCATTGTTTTCTTAATTGATTTTGATCTGTCATTTGACATTATGTGTTGTAGCGGGATTGTCACCGCCGAATTATGTGGAATATGTGCCCTATGTGCTATGTGCTTTAAATGGTAGTGAGCGTTCATGTTACTTTTTCATGGCCAGTGATGCGGCTTAGGTTGTAAGTGAATGGGTATAATCGCCCAAGTGAGAATTTAGGACGTAATAAGGTGGGTGTACATCGCCAAAGGTCTTGTTGACGATTGTGGCTTGAAGTACCCATGAGAGTGAGTGTAGACTAATTGGAATTAGCCGTGTTTATGTTGGAATTATCGTCGAGGTGGCTTAACTTTGTGGCAAGCTCGGTACGATGAGGAAAATGTGACCGGGGGGGTATAAACCTAAGTCTTAGAATGAATAATTATGCCGAAAACTCCAAAGGAAAAAGAATATGATATGTAATAATAATCGCCAATGCATGGTTAAGAGCGGGCGTGATGAATGCCTTTGTATGAGGCAAATTCATCGAGTCATCATGTAAAAGATGGCGAGCGTACAATAGGTACTTATGTGATTATGTGGGCATGTGTAACAATATCGCAAGATAATTAGGAGATCTAATGTGTTTTGGATTATTGTTCGCAACCAGTAAGGCATTATTGAATGAGACCAGAAGGGCAACATGTGTAGTTTGGTTTTGAATAATGATGAGTATTTTGATTTGGATAATGATATAAATATATACATCGAATTTGATTATTAACGTCTATCTTGGTTTTAGTTAGCGACATATGTTTTGGATTTTTGGTAACGAAGTATATTCTCGGTTTTGAATATTGGTATAATTCTGTATTTGAGTGCGACAGGTATTTTGATTTTGATTAGCGACGGAAGTTTCGTCCTTGGTTTTGATAAGTGAGATGCGCTTGGTTTTGTTGTTTTTATGATCCCCAACTAAGTTTGGATCGATCATCCATTTTAGAAAAATTTCCCGTGAGAACGACGTAATAATCGTTTCAATCAGATATATTCCGCAACGTATATCGTCCCTTATGGAGGGCGCAACTATAAAAGTTAGAACGACGTGATTTGGTTTTGTCGAATATATTTTCGCAACTTGTTTTTGCCTCTTTTGATAAGAGCTACTATGATTTTGTTTTGATTTCGTGGGTATAATTTACCGCTTGTTTTGTTGACTTTCCATCCGGAATAGTCGGAGCGAGTATTGTATCGCATATTTATTTTGAAAGAACGTAGGAGTCTGCGCGATGACGAGAAGCCGTCATGCCGCGAACGAACGATAAGGCAAGTAGGAAAGGACGAGCACCGAGGACGGCGCTCCTTTAAGGTGGGTGGAATGTAACAACCCGAGTTTCATGACGCGTATGACGATCGCGAGTTCGACGTCATTATTATTATTTTACGAGTTTTTCGTAAGCGAATGTCGACATTTAAAATTTTATTTGTCATAAATAATTATTTTCGTATTTTATTTCGAACGGAAATTTAAAATATTTATTTTTGACGTTTCGCGAGTCACCATTTGACCGCGCGTTCGTTAATCGTTTTGGGCATCGTAAAAATATACGACGCGACTCGTTATTATTTTTAAGATCGTAAATCTATTATTTTTATGAATGTCGTCATTTTGTCTCTTGTCTTGAGCCGGATTAGTGTTTTAAAAATGTACACATTTTATTAAATGTTTTAAAACAAGAAAAATGTGACGGAAATAAAAATAGTTTCGGTAGTAAAATCCCATGCTAAAGTGGTCGGTTTTTAATTTAAGTAAAACATGGACGTGTCAAAAATCTAAAAGAGAAAAGAGGGGAGGACTATTTGTGTCAAGTGGCCAAAATGCTATTCTATATATAGTCATTTTTACTCCCATTTTTATCATAAAAACACACACTTTTGAAAAATTTTCTCTCCCTCCCCTTGAAACATCACCGCCGGTTGCCACCACCATTCCACCACCACCGGAAACGTTTTTCGGTCACCGGAAAAGTTTTTCGGTCACCGGAAACCGCCGTGTCGCCTGAAAAAGTCACATGCACAATGATCAACTTATATTTTTCGAATCTTCTCTTCATTTCCTACACATCTACGCAATAAAATAACACATGCAATGGGTATTTTTGGAGTTAAAATCCGGGTTTGATTTGAGTACTTTCGGCTTGTAGGATGATTTAAAATGGTTGGATAAACAAGGTTTGGTAGTCGGTTTTAATCGAAAAAGGTCCGGTTTTAGTTCTTGGTTTGGTCCGAGTTCGGCTAAGGTCAAGAATGGGACGAGTCGAGTTTTTCATGTATTCGATTATGCTCAATATAGCATTGTAAGAAAATGTAATTGTTTATTTTCTTATTTTGTCGATTTCGACTAGTTGCATGTGATGAAACCCAAGTGGGTCTTGCGCGAATTATAATATGTTGGTTGATTGAGCGATATAAACATTGTTAATAAACTAGTTTAGACATATTGTGAAGGAATTTTTGGTCGGAAAAACGATTTTGGCGCGTTTTGCGACTAGCCGTTTAGAGCAGAAAACAGAACCTGCGTAACGGGGTTTGAGATTTTGAAAAATCTTATTTTTGATTGTATAATATTGAAGAGGGTATTTTTACGAGTGTTTTGATAAATTTGAACGCCCCGTAACTCTTAATAACGAAGAAGTTATGGCCGATCGAAGTTGTAAATTTATGTATAAATATGACAGCTACTTTCTAAAATATAGCTTGCTGATCTGATTTTCAACAGCGATTTTGGGCACTTTCGAGTCCGTTTCAGCCTTCCGGCGAAGCACGAAAGTTTTCCAGAATGACGTTTTCTATAAAATCTCTTTTTTGTAAAAGTCACGAAAACGTGATATAGCGGGTCAAAACCGATGGTCAAACTGCTGCGTTTTTATTGAAAATACAAGTTACAGCAGATTCTTGCTGGGCCATTTTCGTTATTTTCCGTCTAGTTTCGGGTCTCGGCTAAAACTAAAAAGTTGTCCGGAATATCGTTTTGACATAAAATCTCTTTTTACTCCGAGTCATGAAAATGTTATTTAGCGGGTCGTTTAGAGCGGGTCAGATTTAATTATAAATATATGTGTAAAAGTCAAACGAAAAAGTCAAACGTAAGAATAACTTGACATTTATACGTCGAAAGAGTTTAAGTGATAGAAAAATAATATCGATAAGATATTTAGAGATCAACAAGTATTTTACGACCATTGGTCGGGTCTAAAAACGTAAAGTCTAAATAAAGTAACTTTTGATAATACGCGAACGTAATCTTGTTACAGATAATTAGTAACCGGGTTGAATGTCGGAAGTATGACGAAGTAAATAAATATTCTTATAACTATAATTAAGTGTCGAGACTTACTAAAAATGGTAAACTTTTGAAAATAGCAACTTTCTAAAAATAGAAAGTTATCAAAAATGTAAAGTTTCCAATTAAAGTCGCGTAAGATAAAATGTGATGAATAATTATAACTCAATGAAGTGGGGTTTCGGGATTGAGGTCCCGCAAGTGGATTTCTCATCGCATGTATGTACATATATATAAGTATATATGATTTTGTCGTTACGATGTACGCATCATGTATGATTTATACTTTCGTATAGAAATCGAGCGACTCCTAATTTAATAGGTCGTGATCGCGTTTGTGATTTTCAATGCTAGCCATCATTGTAGATCAACAACTTTTGATCAAGGTAAGTTTAAAGGTATCATAGCCTCGCTTATTAAGTTTCAATGTTTTTTAACTCGCAAAAGGATACAAACCTTTTTTGTGAAATTAAACGCAAACTATTTTTGATACATGAATATGATTCCTTCACTACTGAGTATATGCCTTTTTGATGTGTGACCGTTAGTTACCATGTGTTGGTGAACGCTAATGCATTAAATAGATCTATTGGGTTTGACAACCATGTCTGGGGTTTGAATCCGTTGGGACCACCCTGTCAAACGGACATTTTGTGGTTAGTATTAGGGGAAGTGGCATACTTCCCGGTCATGATTTCGTCCTACGGGATGAATGTGTTAAGTTTCGGCGCACGGGCTCTTTAGTTGGAAATCACTATTTTTATAACTTGACTTACGAGCCAACGTTATACGCTTTGTTGAACCAAATTATGCGTTCTAACTGTTATTTGTAAGCTCTATGAATTCACTCAACGTTTTGTTGCGTTTTTAAGCATGTATCTCAGGTTATTGTTGTTGATGGCTGGATGGGATGGAACATGGATATCAAGGACGGTGTCTCGGTGAAGTAGTGTCATAAACTAAACAAGTGTTTTTAGAAATCAAGTCGTTTTGTGACTTTTAGAAATAATTTCCATAATGGTATTGGGACCTATGTAACTCTGATCTTTCTAATAAATGAAATTATGTTTTATAAACGTATCTTTGAACATTTATTGGGACTCGTGTGCATGTATTATGAAGTAGTACCCCAAATGTTGTATTCCGCTGCGTATCGTATTTTGGGGGTGTTACAATTTCATTCACTATGAAAATGGAAATCCTGCTTGAGCCAACATCAAACAAGCTCATGGTAGGTGACTTGTGCGATTCTATATGAATCAAACTTGTGACAACTGGAAAGAAACGATGGTGCGATTCTATAAGAATCTAACTTGTTCCAGGTTATGAATTTACGATTGCTGATAAATTTTTGAAATGATTAACACTCTCGATGTGTCACAAAACCACTTTAGCAAGTAACACATCGATTGATTTTCAAATCAATTTTTTATATTCAATCGGTGAGATAGTAACTCGCTAGTTTACTCTAATCGTGCTGTCTCTTTGAGATGTTTCGATAATAAGTAAAATACTGAGTTTGATGGAATCAGATAATATGTGTTAGACAAGATTTGATACTTAAGATTCTACTTAACTTGAATCTACAGAACACAGTCGATCTTCTACGGATTCAAAGGTTACTCCACCAAACACGGGTGATTGACAAAGCATAATTCGTTCTCTCCGCTTTATTTGCTTACTGTTCATATTTAGGAATATGTAAAGATGGTGAATGGAGGTTACTGATTCCCAGCTTGAGCTTCACAAGGATTCATAGCCCCAGCTCATACTCAATGAACAAATATAAAAGAAATTTGAAAGCTCAAAGTACTGTTTTAGACTTACTGCTACTCTGATACCTAACATCCTTCTTGAGCGACGAAGTGTTAAAGTTAAAGAAAATTCAAGAAAAGATGCATTATAAACGATTTTCTAGATTATCAAATAGAAAGGTATGAGCCTGTCGTCCAAAAGTACAAGTTCACGAGTGGAAAGTTTAAAAGATGGCCAATATCGAGATTATGCTTTGGCTGATGAGCTCAAGGTGTTCAAGTATCACATTCTACATTTATGTCAGATAAAACAACAGCTCACACTAAAGTTATGATATACCATCAATCACAAGTTAATGATGAACGTTAAAGACTACGAGTCAAGACCTAGTGAAAGCATAGTCGCTAAGTTTAAATTTTTGAAAATTTGGAGTGACTCCTTTAGGGGTAGATTGTTTGAATAACGGAAAAGTATCTGTCACTTCAATATAGGTATTATAGCTGTGTAGTCAATTAGTATGATATGTTAGTAAGTAAACCGGGCCAAAGGCCTATGGGACCAAGCCCACTAAGAACCCATGGCCCTAGCCTTGGTATGACATATATAACCTCTCACACATGGAGAGGGTGTTGGTTGTTCATTTTCTCACATTTCACTAATCTAATATTTCCTTTTTACTCTCTCTCTAAGTGTTCATCCAACCATCGTTTTCCCTCTCTAAAACTCTAAGTGAATCCTATCATACATGTGTTAAGATAATTCTACACTTCTTTTTTAGATAGAAGTATTGTAGAAACTACCTTAACAATCCATGGTTTAGAGAGTGGTAAAGGTACATGGTGTAAGAGGTTGGGTACTTTGATTTGCCAATTTATGGAAACTAGTTTTAAGGTAGTACTTTATGTAAGGTTATGACAAAAGAAAAGACTTATGACAGTTTATGAATTAATTTGTGGTGGTATCACTTGTATAACCGGATTTTATGGTTAAGGGAGTATAAAATGATTTGATTTTTAGGTATGGGGTATAAAAGTGGGTATTTGTTTAAGTATAGATGATCAACATGTGCAAACAACTATTAGAGGCCTTGATAGCAAAAGGTAATACTACTATGCCGGTATTTTTCTTTTAAAAAGTAGAGTAGTACCGAAGCCTTATCATATGGTATATTTATTCTATTTGGTGCCACAAATGAACACCCGTATGTGCCATATAGCATTGTTACATTGCCATCTTTATTAATTCAACGATTACTATTGTAGGCTGCAATTTGATTTGCAGATTGTTTTCGTACGCCTGTACTCTTTATTATCTCTTCTCTCCTTCTAATACTGAATATATTTTAAATTTCTTTGATTCTTAAAGGGCGATCATGTGACCTTCCTTAATGTATACAAGGGATTTCTTCACTCTAATAGATCTTCAAAATGGTGTCACCAAAACTTTATCAATTACCATTCAATGATAAGCTTTCAATGGCTTGAGAGAACTGTTCTTGTTCTTGCTCTCTTAGTTACCTTCAGGTGATTTCCATGTTAACGTGTTGATGTCATGAGCTTAGGGCAATAACACTATTTTCCATAATAATTGTACTCATTGCAATTATTACACTTATGGGTGTATAACAACGTAACACAATGTTTATAATGACTTGTATTCAAGCTATTTTCCATAATAAATGTACTCATCACAATTATTACACATATGGGTGTATAACAATGTAACCCACTGTTATGATAACTTGTATTCAAACTATTTTCCATAATGATTGTACTCATTGCAATTATTACAAACTATGGGTGTATAACAACGTAACCCACTATTAAACTTGTACTCAACTATTATAACTGAAAACCTATGAAACTCACTCAACCTTTGTGTTGACCCTTTTAGCATGTTTATCTCAGGTAATTGAGCAACTTATGGCACGGAGTAGCACGGATTTAAAGATGGCTAAACTTGTTATCATTCAAACTTTATGTTTCTAGATTTTGGGACCTCCTTTGTAAAACTCTGATATGATATTGAATGATAACTAAATTTTCCAAAACGTCTCTTTTGAGTCATTTTCAATGATTATGTTTGTTGATCCATGAAGTAATACCTCATATTAGCTTCCGCTGCTATATGTCAAATATGGGAGTGTTATAACGGCGTATTGGTTTCCTGAATAGTAATCTTTAAATATCTTCGTTTAAGCTCTAGAATGCGTGCCTTTTTGTTAACTTTCACCAAGTACTCCATAATTACTGTAATTCTCAAATACAAACGATTATGTAACAATTCTTTGCAATAATTATACAAAATGGGTTATTTACATAGGATAAATGATGCTATAAAATAGACGTTATTAGTAATTGTTTGCCTATCCCCTGTTGTAAATCCTGTCCTGCATCAATAATCGTGCATCATGGTCTAAATTGTCTATCTGTTCTATATATATTTGTTTGTATATGAACTGTATGTGACAAATCTTAGCAGAATCATGTCTTCCATCACTGCTCAACAAACCAAGCTTGATCTTGAGCTTGTTCCCAAGGAAAATAGACTTGATATCGGAAAATGCAATGGAAGAATCCCTCGCGGATTGACACCAAGAGAACCCACATTTCAAGTCGTTCTGGATGCTATCGCTCTCACTCCATGCTATCCTGCATTTCTCATCACTGCGGATGTCCCTGAAGTGTACATGCACCAGTTCTGGAATTCTGTGTACAAGCATGACACCTTCTACAGATTCAAGATTGACAAGAAGAAACGATTCAAACTTACTTTGGAAGTCTTCAGAGATATCTTTCAGATTTGCCCAAGAGTACCGGGTAGAGACTTTGATCCCCTTCCTTCTGAAGAAGACACTGTGTCTTTCTTAAGAGAACTCGGTCATACTGGGGAGATCAATTCACTCAATGATGTTGTTGTCGATCAGATGCATCAACCCTGGAGAACTTTTGCTGCTCTTATCAATCGGGGTTTATCTGGAAAGACTAGTGGTCTTGACAAGCTTCGTCTCTCTAGAGCTCAAATCCTTTAGGGTATGTTCTATCAGAAAAATGTAGACTATGTAGAATTACTTTGGGAAGACTTCATCTATCAGATTGAAAACAGAGTCTACAAAAAGCAAGAAAAGATGTACTACCCTCGATTCACCAAAGCTATCATTCACCACTTTCTTATTCAAGAAAAGTCACTTTCCTAGAGAAACAAAATTAAGATGCACACCTCTAAAGATGACTACTTGATTAATTCCTTAAGATTTGTCTCTGCAAAAGAATCAACTCAGATCTATGGAGCTATTCTTCCTGAATGTTTGACCAGTCTAACAATGAAGGAAAGTAAAGCGTACAAGACTTATCTAGGCTATGCTACAGGTGTTGTACCTCCCAAGATTGCTAGAAATTCAAGAAAGCCTCTCCATCTAAGAAGGACAGTGATCTAGTCTCTGTAGATGAAGAACCTGTCACAAAAGGCAAACGAGTTAAGAAACCTGCCAAGAAGTCTACAACTAAGCCAGCAGTAGATGTCATCATCAAAGAGGCTCCTGTAGAAACAAAGTCTAAAAGTAAGGAAAAGGAAAAGGTGGATTTTACTCGTGGGAAAGAAAATGAATTGCTATCTGAAGTAGCATTGACAGAAGAAGCTTAGATGAAAGAAGTAAGAAAGAAGAGCTTAAGGGGCTTTCACAAGACACATCCTAGTGGTTCTGGAACGGTTGTCGAAAAACCACCAAGTGTTGATAAGATCACACCTAATGTCACAAGTGAAGGAGCTGGTGATAAGCTAGGGGTTCCTGATGTGACAGAAGATAACTCTACTGAGTATGAATCTGAGTCTTGGGGAAATGATGAAGAGGTATGTATAAGACAAAAATCACAAGAAAACCATCAAAAAACGGGCAAACAAGGACAAGAGAAACGGAAGAGCTCAATAGAAGCCAAAGATGCAAAGCCAAAGCCAGAAAAAGTCAACCTTCAGTCAAATTGGTCAAACTTTGGTCAACAGAAGTTAACCATAAAAAGACAAAAACCCACAATTACCATTTAAGGCCCTCAACTTTTCAAAAGTTACACAAATGGTTCCCTAGCCTTAACTGGGATACGGATCCAAACAGGGCCATTACTTAGCCGACCTTTTTATAAAACCACAAGGGCCAATATTGCCATTTTCCAAAATCCCTTTTACCTTATACTTTTATAAACTAAAGACAAGATAAATTGCAACCCCCAAAGTTCAAACCTGAATTACCCGTTTATAGTTAAAAAGGGCGCGAAACCATTTCACTATTCACCCGTCGTCCCCATTTTTACCCACAGGTTAAAACAAAGGGCTTTTCAAAATTAAAGGTCAAGGACGACAATTCATGGGACAATGAACACAATGGCAGGGTTAATTATGTCAAATCAAGGGCTCTAATTGATCACTTAAGCATCAAGCCAGTGGCTATGGAAGAACGCACAAGGATGAGGTGGGGTTTTTTACTCTTGGATCATCAGAGAAAGTAGCATATGCTGTCACATCAGAATGACAGGCTAGTCAATCCTTGAGTGTCCAACACTACTGACTCAACGGATGAGATCATTGATCCAATGATTGAAGAATGGAGGGTAAGATTAGAGAGGGTAGGGAAGCCACACGGGGACTAGGAGCTTTTCAAGGCTATTATAAAAGGGCTCATACCCCGGATTATATTTTTTCTTGTTTTAGAGTAGTTTAGTAGAATTAATCATGTTTATGTTTAAATGTACTATTCCTTTTCAAGTATTGTATATCTTTTTTATCATTGCTTTGTAAATGATAAAGACGTTTAAAGGAAAACATATCGATTCGTTTACATTAATACGTTTATACTCCCATCTTCATACTCACCAAGATATTAACATAAAACTCTTCCACTCATCCACATAACACCTATTAGAAACCCCCCTCCCCAGTTTCCCCCCCCCCCCCCCCCCCCCCGTGGGGGGCCCCCCCCGGTGGGACACCCCAACCCCCCCCCCCCCCCTACCTGCGACAAAAACTATTTTTTAATTTACTTAATCATAAAAACAAGTTAAATACATTAGTGATGGATATGAGCTTTTGTAAGGGAGGACAATTATGGGAAGGGTCTCTATAGGACATTAACTGGCTTATTAAAGATATGCAGAGCTGTAGAAAAGCTTAAGAGCATAACTTGTGCGTGTTATGCTAGGCAAGTTGTAAGTTTCTCATTTAATTTCCTCATTTTCATTTATACGTTCATAATTAGCTTAATAAATGGTTATTAGATTAGAATTTGCTTATTTGCTAATTAGATGTCTATTAGTGCTTAATCTTATATTAGTGTTTATTAGATTAGTTTTAATCGTTATGTTTTTGCTTAATTTAGTTATAAATTCTTATTTAGCTTTATTGTTTTAATCTTGCAAAAAACAAAATACTAGTTAGTATAACTTGTGGATTTAAGTTTTAGCTAAAATCAGTTGTTATTAATTCTTGTGTTGTATGGCTTATTATTAGCTATTAGTATCTGGTAGTGATAATTTGTTCAATAGTTTCATTTATACGCTCATTTTAATTTGTTTAATAGAATAGGGTGTTATGGTTTAAACATTTTGACCTTAATAGTAAATTAACTAGTGTCCATTGTTGAGATAGTTTAAGGATTGTTTAAATCATGAGAAAGTAATTTTTCGGAAGTTAGTTTGAAAAAATTGAAAAAGTTTGAGTTTATTCTTTGCTGTCTCAGAAAACACAGGGGTATTTTACTTGTGTTTTCACTTGTGAAATCTTGATCTAAGCTCTTAAAGGCTTAGAATTTGTTTGCTTAATGGTTTTTACCTTCAGGGGAGTGTATTAAGGTGCAGGGTACAATGGGTTACTGCATTTGCTTTGGAAATCTTGCCAATAGTATTTACAGTTGCATCAATACTAAAACAGTTAGTACTGCTTTTGGATGTGTCACTTTAGGTTTCATTTTTAGCTAGTAATTTTAGGATTTGGAGTTTACATTTCAAGTTAATTAAGATTAGCATTGCTTAGATAGATTACGACTTAGTTTTCAATTCCTAGCTTATCTTCCTAAGTACATTTAGTCTTAAAAGTCATACAAAAGCCAAAAAGCCAAAAATAAGTAGTTTTCATTAATTTACTTCATTAGAGTTACATTTTAGTTAGTTATTAAAAACTGAATAATAGGGTTTCATTGGGATTTACTAGTTAGTTATTCTTCAAAAGCTTAGCTTTCTGATTGGCTTATTTAGCTTTTGAGCTTAAACTGATTTTGAGCTCTTTGTGTTTGTGCCTTAGTTTAGCTTTTTGATTTTCAATTTCAGCTAAGTTTAAGTATTAGTAGTTTGAGTTGCTTTCCATTTCTAGTTAGTAAGCATTATTAGGATTCTAGATCAGTTTTTAGTTTGCAATTTAAGCTAAATTTGAGCTTTATGTAAGCTTTTTAGAGAAGTTAAGCAAAAATAAGCTCTAAAGCCCACTTTTTGAGTCTGAATACTCATAAGCTCTTAGATAGCTCATTTTTAAGTTTTAGCTATAAGTCACTTTATTAAAGTTGTTTTAAAAAGCTTTTTCTATAAGCTTGTGTTTTTAGTTTTTTTAAAAAAAAGTAAAAAAAAATAAAATTGGCAAAAAGGGGTGTTTGCCTGCCTCGAACCCACGACCTAACACTCAACAACCATACGTTCCTTAAACTTTGCGACATAGCTCTCCAATAACCTTTCCCACATTAATTCTTATAGTCATTTTTGCCTTATAAGTCAAATAAGCTGTCAAGCTTATTTCGTGGCTTATTTTATAAGCTACGACTTCGGGCTTATTTTTCTTAGGATTCATATAGCATAAGCTATTTTCTGTATTTTTCCTAGAATTTTTACTATAAGTTTAGTATTTTTAATCTTTTATTTTTTTTAAAAACTTTAAAAAATAAAAAAAAATAGAAAATTAATCAGAATATAAAATCTTTTTTTATAAAATTTTCTTTTATCATAAAGTTTGTAGGAAAATTAGTTTCACTTTCGTAGGGTCTAATTTGCAAAAATTCACTTTTTAAAGAACGGGTTTTGTTCCCGTTCTCGGTTTTCAATTTTAACGCTGTTTTACTTCGTTTCGTTCTAGTTTTTTAAACTTCGTTTTTAGTCAATTAGAATACATTTTAAAAGAAAATTTTAAATTAGGTTTAATTTTGTAGAATTTAGGTTTTTGGCCTTAGTTTTAGTGTCCCGGCTCGCGTTTTTAGTTAAATTTTGATTTCCAACTATTTGTCTCTATGCTTAATTTTTAGTTTTTGTTGATTTTAAGTATTTTTAGTAGTTAACCAAATTCATATTTTTGCCTCTTTTTCAAATCACAATCGAGCTTAAAACGTGGTTTCAATTACCAGCAAGTCTTGGGGAACGACCGGGTGATCATACTTCCCGGTTAAATATACGTATTATATATTATATATATATATATATATCTTTTAGAGTGAATTTTCCTTAGGGAATTTTCTTAATTGCTCTTTTGGAATATTATTATAGTATATTTTATAGTGTATATAAAACACAACATCAGTTTTTGGCGCCGCTGCCGGGGACTTGTGTTAAAGATTCCGTTGTTTACGTTTGTTGAGTTTGGTTTGAAGATCCTTTCGTCCTCGAAAGTTTCATTTTTGTTAAATATTTCAAAAATCCAAAAAAATAAAAAATATAAAAAAGAAAAAATATATTTTTCTTTTCCTTTTAGTATAGCTATCATATAAAAAAAATCAAAAATATAAAAAATTGTCCTTTTAAAAAAATAAATAAAATAAACAAAGTTGGTAAAAGAACACCAACATATAATACCTTCAATTGAGGTATTATCATAAATAAGTTCCGGTGAACTTGAAAAGTTCCCAAATCGAACCAAAGATTCAAAAACTTGCCATTTGTGTCACTTACGAAGTACGACTCACCTTGAAAAGCAATTTTTGAGAGTTACCGTGAAGTAAGTCGATTATTTGGTTTTAAGTTGTCTTCCGTATATCCGTTTAAAATAGATTGTTAAAAAAAATATTCAAAAATTCAAAAATCCAAAAAAATTAGTGTAATTTTTGTTTGCTTTTTAATTTCTTTATTTTTAGTGCATGCGCACTCGATCTCAAGCTCGTAATCGAAATCGTCGACAACAACAAATAACAAATGGGTTTATTGTTGAGAACCGAAAGTTTCCAATGGCCGACAATCGTTACTATGGCTCAAATGCTAAAGCTCCTAGGGATACCGAGATTGCAATTGTTGTTTCACCGATAAATGAACAATTTTGAGACTTAAACAACCTTTGATAATTCTTGTGCAAAGTAATAAGTTTCACGGGTTTTTTTTGGTTTCATAGACAAGACCTCATATTCATCTTTGATTTTTCATCAAGTTCACTTCAACGTTTAGACATCCGAAGTTTACTCGACACACTTCGATTAAGCTTTTGCTTTTTTCTTTTCTCTTCTAGACGGTAAAGCCCTGGATTGGATTAGATAAGGAACCTCCTAGATCGATCTTAATGTGGGATGATCTTGTTCGTAATTCATAAATCAATTCATTCACTTCGAAAAAACTTACCTGTCGAAACAAAATCACTACTTTCTACCAAGAACCAAATGAAACCTTCAACGAAGCATGGGAACGTTTCAAAGAACTTCTTCGTCAATGTCCTCACCATGGTTTCTTGGAATTACACCAACTTGATACGTTTTATAATTCTTTAAATACCAATGATCAAGATGCCTTAGATTCCGCCGCGGGTGGCAATTTTCTAGATAAGATGCCTCAACAAGGTTTAGCCATAATCGAAAGTAAATCCAAAGTGCGTTACTCAAGAAGTTGTCCAAATGATTCAAGAGCGAGTACGAATGCTCCTCTTTCTACTTCTACACCTTCTAATTCTTTTGAATTTCAACAACTCGCCGCTTCTCTTGAAGACAAAATGGATATTCGAATGAGCCGATTAGAAAAGATGATTAGTGAAAAGAATGTTACGACTCCTGCTACCGTCAAAGCAGTCGAGGAAGTTTGTGTCACATGTGGTTCAAACCATAATTTCAACAATTGTCCGTTAACAAGGAACGATTTTCCCGTTTTTCATGATAACATTCATCAATTCCAACAAACCGCCGCCGTTGGCAATTTTGTTCAAAGGAATCCTCCTAATTTGGCAAATCAGATGAGACCACCCGGTTTTAATCAACCAAATGTTCAAAACAACCAAGGAAACCAAAGCCGATATCAAGGAAACAATTTCAATTCGAATCAAAACCGTGGAGGCAATTTCAATCAAAACCATCAAAACAATCAAGGTCAAGTTTTTCAACCACCAACCAATCAACCACCGGTTTACCAAGTTCCACCATATCAAGCTCCTACGCCTCAAATTCAAGGTGTTTCGAAAACGGATTTTGAAAATTACGTCAAGGCAAACGATGCGGTATTGAAAAATGTTCAAAATCAAGGTCAAAATTTGCAGAATCAAATGGCTAATGTTACGAGTTTGTTGACAAGTCTTTGTAATAATTTCAAAAATTCCACCTCTACTTCAGGAACTCTTCCAAGTCAAACCGTAACTAATCCTCGTGAGCAAATTAATGCTATCACCACAAGGAGCGGTAAGACTTTGGAAGGACCTTCGACTCCTCTTGTTCCTACTCCCGTTGTTTCAAATCCTCAAAAAGAACCCGAACAAAACCCAGAGACGTCAACGGAAAAAGTGCAAAATCCAAATTTGGAAAATACCGCACAAGTCCCACCTCCGGAGGAAGAAGAATCTATTTTCATGGAAATTCCAAAACCAAAAGCAAAGAAAACCGTTAATGTTGAAATTCAAGATTTAATTATCGAGACCCTAATTTGTATAATATAAAACTTCCATACCCTGAGAGGATGAAAGTGAGAGAGAACGATAAACCAAGTGCTCAACATAGCCGGTTCTTGAAGATGTTCAAACAACTCCGTTTAGAGATTGGATTGAAAGATGCTCTCGTCGAAATGCCGAAGTTCAACAAATGGTTAAGCTCGTTGCTAAGGAACAAAGAGAAACTCGAGGAGATCGCCATTACAACCGTGAATGCTGAATGTTCTGCTATCATCATGAATAAAGTTCCCGAGAAGCTCGAAGATCCGGGAAAATTTCTTATCCCGTGTGCTTTACAAGAGCTTGATAGGACTAGTGCTTTAGCCTAGGGGGGGGGGAAATTTCCGGAGCGGCATTAACCTTTTTACCTATTCTATCTACAAGAATCTTGGGCTTGAAGCTTCTTACTCCTACTCAATGACACTTCGAGCTTGCCAATCGTTCCATTACTCACCCAATGGGCATAGCCGAGGATGTTGTAGTTAGAGTTGATGGTTTCACTTTTCTTGCGGATTTTGTTGTGGTTAATTTTGAACCCGACCCAAGAGTGCCTATTATTTTAGGAAGACCTTTCCTTCGCACCGCGAAAGCTCTCATTGATTTGTATGAAGAAACTTTGACTTTAAGAGTAGGAAAGGAAGAACTTGTTTATTATGCCGATAAATCTGAGAAAAACAAGGATAAGAATTTTGTTCACGCCATTTCTGTCATCGATTTTTCGAAAGCCGATCCGTTTAGTGGCAGTACCACTAATATTCTTCCTCCTAGTTCTTCTCCGATGAAGACTAGTGATAATTTTGAGAAGTTCGCCGATGAACTCACTCTTCCTAATTCATTACCACCGGGTAATGATGATTCGACTCTTAAAAAGGACTTTCATGAAGAAAATTTTCAAGTTTACTCAAATACTCTTTTCGAATTTGATGATAACTTCAAATCTAGTAACATGAATCCTCTCTTTGAAGAGAACGATAAGGATGTCGAGATTAAGTCTTCTTTCACACTTACTTCACCGGAAGAAAGTGAAATTGAAGAAATTGAAGAAAAAGATTCGAGTCCACCAGGAATTGGTCTTACCCTCCCTCCCACCCTTGCAGTTTCAAGTAGCAATCCTACTTCTCTTCCTCTCACCGGAGAGAAGGTTTGTTCATGGAATATGTTAATGTTTTTCTTGTTGGTCCAATTTGTATGGAAAATGATGAATCAAAATGCGATTAGGAAAAAGATAATTTGTCTCTTGGCAACTTACTTACATCAAAAACCAAAACCTCTTTCTCGTCCTCAAGAAGATGAAGAAATCAAGGAAAAAGAAGACAAAGTTTCAAGTGATGTTCCAATCAATACCATTGTCATGCCAATTAGAATTACTTTTGATAATCCTATTGATTTTAATGATCATTTTTCCAAACCAAAGGATTTAAAAAAGGACTTCACCGTTACACTTGATTCCACCGAATCAAGTATTTTACCACCTCTTTTGTTTGATTCCGACTCGCCTTTCACTGCGGAATTGTCGGCTAGTATTACCTTGAATTCTCTCAGAAATGAGGACAAAGTATTCAATCCAGGTATATTAGTTTATCATGCCATTCATGATAAAAATCTTGTAACATTGGAGAAGAATTTAAGAGAGAACATTTCCTCCAGGACTCTCTTATTTCTCAAAGAATCGTCATCTTCTCGTCCTCCATCGGAACCACCAGATGTTGAGAAATGTTTTGAACCCGAAGCGGGTATTTTGATAATCAAAGTGTTTAAGGGTGTTTCTAAACCACATGATTTTATGACAAATATTTTACCCACCCTTCCCACCCTTGTTTTCGATTTGACCTTCATTCTCTTTCTTTCTTCATTTCTCTCCTTCGGGAGTGAAGACACCATTTTTGACCCCAGCATCATCACCTTTCCATTTTCTTATCTAGATCCGGTGGCATTTTCAATGGAAGTTTCTAGTATTGCTCTCCCTAAGGACATATGAATGCAGGGATCGAGTCGAGCTTGTGACTCGGTGAACAAAAACAAGCCGCTTCGTGGGAGTTCACCCCATGCTTTTCCTTTTCTATTTTCTTTCTATTTTCTAAAATAATGTGTTGTGATGTGTTGTGGATATCCTCTTCCGGTTTCTCGTTGTTTGTTATTTGTTGTGATTTTTGTAGGATTGAACCAACAATTTCTGAAGCCTCTCATGTTCAGTGTTGTGTCCCGGTTCACTCGAGCTTCCTATCCTTTATTTGAAATTAGTTTGGGGAGATCCGATATCCTTTCATCTTATCGATTATCGTCTATCTTTGCATAATTCATAAACGGCTTAGATTTTCGTAGAGACCCGACTTTAAACATTGAGGACAATGTTTTGTTTTAGTTTGGGGAGGGAATCTATCGATTTGATGTTACTTGCTTATTGTTTTGTTCGCACGTACTCGTTTTCCTACAAAAATAGCCAAAATTTTAAATTTTTAAGATATTATTTGTAGGAAAAAAGAATGAAAAAATAAAAAAAATTAGTAGTTGAAAAGAAAAAGAAAAAATAAAATAAGTGTTAAAGACATGAATGTAGGTTTTCCGTTGGTGAGAATAAAAAGTAATTTTTGACCCAATCGAACGTGTAGAGTTTTAGCTTTCTCCCTTAACAATTAATGATGATATTTTGTGCTAGTCTCATGTAGACTTTAAACATGCTAGACTTGAATCGTTAGTAAATGAAGACTTGTGCTAATCTCAAGTAGATTTTAAATATGCCGAGTTGGATTTTATATAGGCTAAGTATTTGCGAATTTCTTTATTAGAGATTTTAAATTGCAAAGAATAAGAGATGATAGTGTTGATTACGAGTTAGGATGCTAAACAAAGTTTATTTGGAAAACTTAAAGGCTTATGAGAATAAATTGTGGTTTTTCTTCCCCGAAGTTCTTAAAATGATTAATTATACGTGTTTTCTTAATTTTTACAAATTAGAGTTTTACTCTTAAAAGTCTAATCAACATATTCAGAGAAAAAGCTTTATCGATGATGAAGTCAACGTCGTTGATAAATAAGAATTTTAGTTCAAGTTTATACTTTGGTTTTCTAAAACGAAAATTTTCTATTAGCAAAAATTATGTGTTGAATATATATAAAAAAAATGTGTAGTTGGTGAATAAAAATGATGCAAGTTATAAATCCTTAGTGTTAATAATTAATATACAAACTCCATCACAATAAAGTACATGGGCATTTGTCGGTTCGCCCCCGATGTGACATCGAAAGAAAGGGTGGAGGTTGTATATTTAGGGTTGGTATCATAATAAGTACACGAGCTCTTGTCGGAGGCGTGGCGAATGTGTCGTCGAAAGAAAAGTGATACCGATTCCTAGCTTAATAAATTTGAATAGTAATAATAATGTTGCAAGTTATAAAATAAATAGTAAAAGTTTCTCTTTCTAAAACCAAGGTATTCTTTTGATTTCCTTTTCTAAAACCAAGGTATTCTTTTGAAACTAACGTTTGCAAAGTTACAAGGGCTTTTTCATCGGAAGTTGCATGCGTTCTGGATTATTATTTCGGATGGGGTGTCTCAAAAAGCCTTAGCACTTACCCGATGACGGTGGGATGCTAGGAGAGGAAGTCATGCATGGACAAGTGAACCAACGATGTCTTGAGCTAAGGAAGTTTTTGTTTGGCTTGAGTTGTGGATCATTGCTAAGTGATTAACATTATTGCGCCCAAAGGCCCATGTGTAAAGCTTGGTCGATTTCGACTATATAATATGTGGATTTAATGGTTTAAATTAATTTGAACACACACACTTAAATTTATGATTTATGTCGGGAAGAGAAATTCACAAGTTGTAATTATAAGTAGTCTTAGCATCTTAGCTCGTACTTAACGGTGATCTTATTTTTAAGCTCTAGTATGGAAAGTGAAAATCGGGAAGAAGAAGTTATCTTGTAAGGACACCTTTCAAGTGCTTTTTGTTCCCATGATCCTTTAAAGTTACCAAATGAGTAATGACAAACAATACATTATGTCAACACAAATAAGTTGTAGTTAGGATTATATCAAGAAAAATCATAAAAAGAGAAAAAAGTTTTGAAAATGGGAATTCGGGTGTTTTATAACTTGTGATCTCTTAGCTCTCTCAACAAAATTCTTTGCTACTTTTCAAAGATTTAGTTTGGGGAAGTTGCGAGGTATTTGGTTATAAGGCATATAATATTGCGTGAGGACACACAATCGTTTAGTTTGGGGAATTTTGATAAGTGTAAAAACACACATTTCCGTTTATACCTAAAATAACCCAATTAAACCCAAAATAGACTAAAAATGGCAAAAATATACTTGTTTTTGTGTTTTGTGTGTGCAGGTACAGATATATCAAAAATCACAAGAAAACCGTCAAAAACGAGCAAACATGGACACGAGGAACGGAAGAGCACAAAAGAAGCCAAAGATTCAGAAGCAAAGCCAAGAAAAGTCAACTCTCAGTCAACTTAAGTCAAAGAAAGTCAACCTTAGGTCAAACAAAGTCAACTCAACAAAAGGACAAATCCCAAATGTTTCATTTCAGTCCCTCCAAGTTTCAAATATTACACAAATGGTCCTTGAACCTTAATGGGCCTATTCTTTCCTTAACCCTTTACCCGGATCAAAAGCCCATAACCAAGCCCAAAAATCCTAAGCCCATTTCCCTTTTAATAAACTTCAGGGGACAAATATGCCAAGTTGGGAAGTTGTTATACACTTGGTGTATATTATATTTTCACCTAACAAAGACAAGGGCTCATATTGCCATATTCCTAAAGTTATACCTGTTTTACCCCGTTTCAGTTATAAAAGGGCACCAAAACCATGGTTACTATTCATCGTCACTACCAATTCACCACACAGGTTAAATCAAGGGGTTTTTACCAATTGGAGGGTACGGAAGACAATTTAAGGGCTCACTTACACAATGGCAGGCAGAAATAAGTCAAATCAAGAGCACTCATTGGATCACTCAAGCTAAAAGGCCACGTGTCTATGAAGAAAGCACAAGTAGAAGTGGGTTTTACTCTACAATCACTCACACAAGTAATACAAGCTGTCACATTAAAGGATTGCCATCTTGGCAATCCGTGTGACTAGCAAGTGATCAAACGGCCATAAATGAAACCCTAATGATTGAAGGAATTCAAGGGGTGAGATTAGAATAGGCGTGGGAAGCACTCAAGGGACTAGAATCTTCATCAACTGGCTATAAATAGCTCACACTTCACACACATTCACTATAGAGGTAGTGAGTAGCTTTTAGTTTAGCTTAAATTTCGTTCTTTAGCTTAATGTAATTTAGTTTAAATTCCTTGTAATCTCCTTTTTAAATCATGTAATCATGTTTTTAGTTAATGAAATTTATGTTTTGCCTTTAAACAATCTGTCTCAATTACTTACAAAGTTTTCAATTAAGCTTAAATCTCTTATACTCTTACTCATAAGCTCTTACAAGCTCATATTAAGCTCAAGAGCTCTCATAAGTCTTTAAGCTTATAATTGAGCTTAACTCAGCCTTAATCATACTTGTAATTAATAAATCAGCTAAAATTACCTTGTTATTTGGACTGATTAAGCTATGGAAGGGGATTCAGTTAAGGAAGGAATCCCATGGACTATTACTGGATTATTGTAAATAAGCCAAAGCTAGTAGATAAGCTCTATGAGCCATTTATGCCTTTGTTAAGCTAAGGCTTAAGTAAGTCTCTCTTTACTTTTATGTTTTAATTTCCTAGCTTAAATCTTGCTTATTTGCTTTTTAGCTTATCATTTGTGCTTATTTGATTCTTAGTTGCTTATTTGAGTTTAGTTTAATCTTATTTTGCATCTTTAATTATCTGTTTTTAGTTTTGATCATAGTAGTTTCTACTCTTGTCATAAAACCATAAAAAGCCAAAAATAAGTAGTTTAGCTTAGATTCTTGAATATAGCTTATGTTAGTAATGAAAAATGTTTGTTAAGCCTGTTAAAAGCTGTTGGTTATTTGGTAAAGAGAACTAGATCATTAGATTTCAATTCATAAGCTAAATCAATTCTGTCAAAAAGTTAAGGGGTGTTTGGTATAGTAAATTTTGACCTTTAAAAGTCAAAGCTACTTTGAAATTTCTTATTGGTTAGTTAGATTAGCATATTTGATAAGATTTTGAATAAAATTTATAAGTTAGTTTGAGCTTATAATGATTTTGTGGCTTATTGAATCTGTCTCAGCACCAGTGGAATTTTTCTTGTGATTTCACTTATAAAAATTTAAACCAAGCCATCTAAGGCTTGGTTCTTGCTTGAGTAGAGTTTAGACTCACTCAAAGAGTATGTCTAAGTGCAGGGTCACCTCTTAAGGTACCCTATATTTGTGCTTCCCCTTTTGCTATTTGCATCAGCAGTGGTAACACTAAGTTACCACTGCTGTCATTTCTAGGTTTCACTTAGTTAGAAAATTTAGGATTTAGGTTTTAAAATTCAGTTCACTTATAGATTAGATATAGCTTAATATAGTTTAGGCTTTATTTTTCATTTCTTAGCTTATTTGCCTAGGTAAAATTGCCCTTTAAGTTTTCAAAAATCTCTCTAAAAAGCCAAAAACAGTAGTATTAGAACTTAGCATTTCATTTTAGAATTTTAAGTTGTAGTACCTGATTTCTTTGTTTAAATTTATAGATTATTAGTTGTTTGTTAAGCTCTCATAAGCTTAGCTTAAGTCTTAGCTTATTTTGAATTTGAGCTTAGCTCAATTTTGAGTTTTTTTTAAGTTAGAACCTGAGTTAGTCGTTTTGAGCCTCAATGTTAGTTGGTTTTAGTGTTTTCAGTAGAGTAATCTTATTAGGATTAGTTTAAGCTCATCATAAGCTTCCAGGAACAACTTTTGTTTTGAAATTTAAGCTTTTGTGCAAGCTTTTAAGTGTCAACAAAGCTTTTAAGCTCAAACCCTTAGTTTCTGTGGACAGCTTATTCATAAGCTGTTTCAGAGCTTATTTTTCATTTTCAGACCAAAAGTTTAGTTTTAAAGTTGCTTAAAAATTAGTCTTCTTTAAATTTCAATATTCAGTTTTTATAAAAAGCAAAAATAAAAAAATAGCAAAAAGCGGTGTGTTGCCAGACTAGAACCCACGACCTTTCCCTCACAAGCCATACGTCTTACCAATATGCTTCAATAGCTCATCCAGTAACCTTTCCCCCCATTTAATACTAGTAGTCTTTTTCATTTCCTTTTCATTTTATAAGCCGTAGCTTATCTAGCTTATTTTAGAGCTTATTTGATTAGCTGTTTGATTAGTTTTATTTTTCTCTTATTCCTTGTTGCTAGTAGGACTTTTCCTGATGTTTTGAGAATTTTTCCATTATTAGTTTATTTTGTAGGATTTTTTGTAGGTTTAAAAATTAAAAAATAAATAAAAAAATAGAAAAAAGTTTCAGAAAATTACAAAAAAAATAGTTTTTAGTTTTATAAAAATTACTTTTAGGTTTACATCCAGTAAAATCATTTTTACACCTTTTTGATTTTAATTTTCATCTTTGAGCCTTTAATTTTAAGTTTAAAAATAGGATTTTAATTTTAAAAATAGTTAAAAATAGTTTTCTGAGTTTTTATGTTATTTTAGACTTTTCTAAGTTTAAAAATCATTTTTCTAAATTTTTAGTACTTAATTTACTATTTTTTTGATTTAATTAGATTAAAATAGTTTTTAATTCATAATAAATTAAAAAAAATAATAAAAAAAATGTTTTTCTTATTCTTAAAATTTTCTTTTGTCCTATTTTAAGTTTAGAAATTTAGTTTTCATTTTTAGGAGTTAATTTAGTGTATTTGCTTATTTGTCGTGTTTTATTCGTTTCCCGTTAATTAGTTTAAGTGTTTAATTGCTTTTAATTGATTGTTGATTTTATTTAGTAGTAATAGATACTAAAAAATATCTTTTCTCTCATTCAAATCATAATCCAAAGTAAAGCAAGGTTTCAATTTCACAAGTCGTTGGGGAAACGACCCAGGTGATCACACTTCCCGGTTAAATATACGTATTATATATTATATATATCTTTTAAGAGTGAATTTTCCTTAGGGAATTTTCTTAATTGCTCTTGTGGTATTATATTGTATATTGTATTGTGTATCATCCATATCTCGTCCTGAAAGCAGTTTTAGGAATGTCTTCTTCGCGTACCCTCAACTGATGGTAGCCAAATCGAAGTTCTATTTTTGTAAAATACCCTGACCCTTGCAACTGATCGAACAAGTCATCAATCCTAGGAAGAGGGTAGCGGTTCTTGACTGTTAGCTTGTTCAGCTCTCGATAGTCTATACACATACGGAACGAACCATCCTTCTTTTTCACGAACAACACTGGGGCACCCCAAGGTGAAGAGCTAGGTCGTATGAAACCTTTTTCTTGGAGCTCTTTAAGTTGGTTGGAAAGTTCTTGCATTTCCGTAGGTGCTAAACGATAAAGTGATTTTGCAACAGGCATAGCTCCAGGGATAAGATCTATGTAAAACTCCACTTCACGAGATGGGGGTAAACCTGTTAAATCTTCCGGGAACACACTAGGGAATTTATGTACAATAGGGATGTCTTCAAGTTTTGGCTCGTTCACTTTCATGGTCTTTAACTGTTTTAGGTTTCCTTTGGGACGTTCTCCACAAACTTCTAAAATATCCCCGTTAGATAATGGAATTTGAACAATTTTCTCATAGCAAACTATCTTAGCTCTCAGCTTTGACAACCAATCCATCCCTACGACCACGCCGAAACTACCATATCCAAAGGGAATTAAATCGATGATAAATGTATGACCATCTAGATCAAGTCTACAACCTCGAATAATCTTATTTGCTTCTACAATAACGCCGCTAGCTATTTCAATCTCATAACCGAGGCTGACGACACTAGGTTTCATGTTAATCAATGGCAAGAATTTGGTAGATATAAAGCTGTAATCAGCACCAGAATCAAACAAAACTGTAGCAAAATGATCGTTTAGAGAGAATGTACCCATCACGACGTTCGGGTCTTGCGGGGCTTCAGCAACACTTAAGCCAAAAGCTCTCCCCTGTGCTCGATTCCTGTTGTTCCCTTGGTTGTTATTTCCTTCAATTGCTAGCACAGGGTTTGGGCGGTTTCCTCCTGAGGTAGTCGCTCGATTCATCATTGGGCAATTCCTCCTGAATCGGTTAAGATCTTCACACTCAAAACAAGTTGGCCTTGGTCTTTCATTAGCAACTCTACCCGTGCAGTATTGGGTAAAGTGACCCACTTGGTTACATCGACGACACATAGGGCAGTTACCAGAATGGTAAAAATTGCATTTTGCACACTTCGGATGTTGACCAGCATATTGACGTTGTCCTTGACCTTGCTCTGGAATAGTCAGAGCATAGTTCCCTCCAGTTCTTTGTCTTTTGTTCCTTTCATCCCTTCCTCGGTTCCTGTTTTGGTCATTCGACCTCCTTTTGTTTCTAGCATTTTCCATCTTTTTGAAAAGTTCATCTTTAATACCATCGGTGGTCAGGCTGTTAGCCATACTCACAGCACCCTGGATTGTAGCAGGTTCGGATGAAGTGACATGTGGCTTGATCTCCGGAGCTAAACCCCGAATGTAGCGATTGACACGTTGGCTCTCAAGGGTAACCATGTGTGGCACCAACCTTGCCAACTCGTGAAATCTAGCCGTATACCCATCAATATCTGACCCAACTATCTTATGGTTCCAAAATTCTGATTCCAACTTCTAAATTTCATCATCAGGGCAATATTCTTTCATCATCAACTTTTTAAAATCTTCCCAAGGTTGGGCTATAGCAGCGGCCCGTCCTCGGGTTTATACAAGGGCGTTCCACCAAGTTAAGGCGCGACCTTGCAGCATACTAGCAGCGGATTCAACTTGGCTCTCTGCGGGGCACTTAGTGATATGAAGTACAGACTCGGTGCTTTCAAACCATGTTAGTAAACCAACTGCACCTTCTATGCCAAAAAATTCCTTGGCACCAGAAGCCCTAAATGTTTTGATACTGCAGCTTGGTGTGGCCTCTCTTTGATTTGCTTGGTTTCCTCTGAGGGCTTGAACAAGTTGGGTTAGCAAGTTTAGCAATGCGGCATTAAGTTGTCGGGTTACTTCATCTGCTGTTTCATTTGGAGGGTTGGTGTTGTTGGTAGTGTTGCTATGTGTGCTTCTTCCCGCCATAATTCTATAATTTACATAAAACTTACTTTGTTAGAAACTCGACAAACCGCATCTTCAAACAGTTTATACAAAATCACAAAAATATAGTTAAGGAATGAATA
Organism: Tanacetum coccineum; assembly: GCA_026074375.1. NCBI lineage: Eukaryota > Viridiplantae > Streptophyta > Magnoliopsida > Asterales > Asteraceae > Tanacetum > Tanacetum coccineum. The sequence goes on from BQNB010002795.1 coordinate 75,090, forward strand.
TGTTTAGTAATTAACCAAAATCTAGTTGTATACTTATTTAGGTGACAAGCAAATTTTATATAAGAAATATACGTATTTTACCTCAAAATTTAATGATATTAAATAAACATGGGTTGAATTTTTTTTATAAAACACATATTAAATTGGTTGCCAAGAAAATTAATTAATAGATAATTATTTAGTTAAACATTTTAAAAGTTTACCCCTTTGTTCATTATATAAATAGAATTTAAATGGTCAACATAGCATTTTACAATACTATTTTCATTGAGAGTATTAATCAAAATTCAACACTTGATCTACACAACTGGTTCCAATAATTCATTATATCATAATAGAGAAACAATTAGGAATTCCAAAAGAGCATGAAATTAATTGTGCGGGTAAGCTACACTAGTACACCCTCATTGGTGTAACTGCCAACAACTAAACCGGAAAAGAGTTTGGTAGAATAGGGACAAAACAACCGCATTTCTGCTTTCAACCCTAATCTCTCTATAGTCGCGTTGAATCCATGTCAAGATAAAACAGATACATGACCAAAATATGGGTCGACGTAGCTCTAATAGCGGAGAACGGATGTCTCTACATGTCGTGCATACGTAGATCACCTGCTGCTCGCCTTGAGTTCTTACTCGGAGTCTATCAATGAGTCCTTCTCAAGTTCTTATTGCAGGGTAAAGGTACGAAAAGTATTTAGGTGAATGTCGCGACTCACTCGCGAAATCATTAGCGCGCGAAGACGAACTATGGGACATATTGTGACTATAACGGTGTCCTAGATAGCAAGGTGCTTAGGGACAGTGTGACACTATAACGACAGTAACCGATGTGAAAGCAAACTCAAGGTATCAGTAAATCAATTAGAGACAAGCATGATGTATTTAAGCATAAATAGTGGACATCTAAAAGTATGCAGTGTACGGTGCACATAATTCCTAGTATGCTTTTCAGTGACTAAAGTGGAAGGTCGGTTTTTAAACTCGTTTAAAATAATGACTATACCCAGTGTTGCACGATACTCCCTAAATTGGACATAGTTGATCAAGTTATGTCTAATTTAGGTCTAATGATGCAACCACTCGGACTAGTCGACTCGTTTCATGTTCGGTGTTTTTAGAAAAAGAAAATCATTTTGGTTATAGTTCGGATTTTTTTTTTGAAAATAAAACCGACGTTCTCTATAACCTTAGGCTCTGATTACCAATCTGTCACACCCCACCAAGGCAGAAACGCGAGGTGTAACATATTAATAAACATCACAAAAGATGATAGATATAACGCCATACATGAATTTAAACAACAAAAAGTTATCCGAATTACAACATCACAAAGTACAAGTTTAAAAGTACATGAAACATCATAAGTTGTTTCTATCCGAACATGGATATTCAAAAGACATGGTTCTTGCAATTATGTAGATGTCTTGACAATAACTGAAAAACATGGCTCTAAGTTTCCACCTTGGGAACGTCACCTGAAAAGCATGATAAAACGGTCAACTATCAAAATAGTTGGTGAGCTCACAATATTTTATACACAAAATGTAGTTTTAAATAAAGAGTAGATGTCCGATAAAAGTTCGCCAACCCAATGGCAAGTTATCAAAAACAGTTGCCAAACTAAAATCAATTCCAAATAAGTTGAGAGTCCAAAACAAATCAATGTTTATGTATGCTATAGTGATTATGCGAGGCACTACTTAAACGTATTCAGCCTAACCGTTCTAACATCCAATCAAGTTCTAGTTGTATAGTGTGGCACAAACACTTAGTACTATGCACCCTTATGCGGGGAGTGAGGAGGGGCTAATCTCCTAATAGCGCTATCCATAAGTACTAACGTCCCAATCCCATTGAGGAGAAATTGAGTTAAAAGTAGTGGCGGGTTCCAAGCATACAACCACATACATGCCAAGTTCATGTTTAACACGTTTCCAAAGTTCAACAAGTTCAAATCAAGTTCAAGTTCAAATGTGCTTAATAGTTTAATTACTTCAAAGTAAGAGTATAAAAATGATACATCATGCTTTCCACCCCAAAACATTTAAAACACGTAAGAAAAGGGGGATGTGAGAAACTCACTGAATTAGAGATATCGAGATGCAGTAACAAAGAAAGTGGCGATGACCAATCTCAACCGCAACCGCAAATATAAGGTGACCGAGCGAGAAATCAACCAAGGGATAAAGTGCCAATGATTTAGCCGCGACCTAAAAGACGTGACGCGACTTCGTATTATATATAAGTAAAAATAATATGTAAGAAAATTTTGACGAGTATATGATATGTTTCTAAGATATGCACAACATTGCACCTAGACTTAACTAAGGTATTTTACTCCCAAATTAGTGTGTGACCTGATCTTACATGGACTTAAGTAACAACCAAGTTTCGCCGTCTAATTCAAGTTTTAGCTACGGTATTCTATGCATTTACACTTTTTAGCCAAGACGTAAAAACTGAAATTCTGGAATTGACTCGTGTTCATGGACTTGTATCTCCTAATCTATAAATGGTATAAACACAAGGCCTTCACCTATGGAAATCCCTTGAAGTATAGTTTTCATAAATGTAAGCCTCGTTTACTGAATGTTTCAGAACCATGGTGAAAAGACCCTTTTACCCCTGAAGACTCTACCCAGAATTTTCACTGAATTTCTATACTTTACGGAAAAGACCATAAATCCTTATATATAATAGCAATGGATGTGAGGCCAATTGTTGGAGCTTCCCTAAAATGTATAGTACTGACCCATGCTTTAAAACCCAAACTTTTAGTTCAAAAACCTGGAGATTAACACGTTTTCTAATCGAAGGTCCAGACTTGACCTATTTTCGTATTTTGACCATATCTCCCTCATCCAGAGGAATTGGTTGAGCATCCAACTATCACATGATGCTAAGACCTATATCTATTCACCTATATAATTTAATCATAGGCTCCTGGCCAAAAATATTTGAGAAAACACACGTTTTTGCTACTGTTTTAAAACAGTCCCAATAAAATCCATCCAAACCTATTATAAACTCATCCAAAACACAATCAATCCTCATGCAATGCTACTACACATCTCCTAAACATATCCCATACTTCATAACATAAATATTTAGATCAAATCAAAGATCATAAGATCATAAGATCAAGAACATGCATGCCTCAAAAGAATCAAAATCAAGCACATGCATCTACATAAAAATTAGACAACAATTTAGGGTTTTTAGAGGAGACTTACAACACAAAATAGAAGCAAGAAAAGGATCAAACACAACCCTTAGGTGGGTGTGTAGGGGCTGCCGAATCTACAAGGATCAACCCAAAATCAAACTTTTTAATATACCCAAAACCTTCTAAAATCAAACCCTTAACAATTTCCTTGTATCAATTTAACATAAACCCAAAAATCAAGAATCTTCAAAAATTAAAATCTTCAATAAAACTCTTGAATGTTGAATCTTTTTGTGAGGAAAGATTAAGGTTAATTATTGGAGTATTTTGGTGTATAAAGGAAAGATTTTGGTTGAGTTTTGATGATTGAATTGGAGGCCCTGTGATGGTGTTGCTCGAACAGAAGAGAAAAATAAGGAAGAAGCAGATTTTTTTTAACGTTATAAACTAGGAAGTATGTATGTATACTCGGCTTAAATAGAAAAAAAAAGAGGTGTTTGTTGGTTCGGTTGTTATAAAAAAAAGGAAAAGATGGGCTTGGGTTTATAATTAATGTAAAGTTTATAAAAATATGAATGGGTTTGATGTTATAAAAAAAATATGGGTGTTGTTGTATGGGCTTGGCTGCCGAAATTCAAAAGAAAAAGCGGGAATGGCTCCGGCCCAATTTTTTTGTTAAACATTACACTTTTTTTTAAACTCGGCCCTAAACTTTAACCCGACTCACTAAATTTTATAAAAACAGAATATTTAAATTGGGTTCGGCCTGACACGAATAAATAAATTAAATAAAAAAATAATTAAATAAATTAAATGAGCTCTCATGGCTATAATATGACATTCGTTGATTTCTCGATCAATAAAACGGATAAATATCAAAAGCTCGACTCGCGAATATTTAAAAACAATAATTTTTTTTATTAAATCGACTAAAAATAATAAATTCTATAAAATTAGAAAATAGAATTTATAGGCTCGGAATAAATAGTGACAAGAAATACGAGTTGCATCAAAACCAAGCGTTAATAGCTAAGAGAAATGTAACCCCATAAAAATGACTCCATAACTAATTAAGAGAGTCAAATATCATACGTTTGCTTTCGGTTACTGACATCAAAATTGACGGATGTCACAAGGCTCTTTGTGTACATATGTTGGTTGAGTTGGTATAAAAGGATATATATGATGGCAAGTCTCTTAATACTGCTAGGCTTAGTTGATACTGCTGGGTAAAACTTTAAACTGCTAGTACAAATATTAGTACTGCTAAGGCTCAGTTAGCACTGCTGTATATATATGTATTGGTGGTGCTGATAAAAGTTTGAGGGAAGGATATTGCTCATATCATGGATATCTTTTCAGTGTTAGTTATAAACCACACAATAAATGGTCATCAATTCACCATGTCTAACAGACAAGAAAGAATTGGCTATTCCAGGGCAAACGACAACTGGTAAAGAATTCTCAAATCCGTTAATGGCTGATAGTTTGCCAAAAACTATACTTCTAACTACAATTTTTGGGATGACTTGAGGTTATATTTGGGAAGAAATGGGTCAAAAGTAGTATTTTGATTTGGTTAACAGTTTTTGACTTCTAATAATGGGTTATGCATAAATATGGATCCTCATGAATTCTCACATGTCTATCTAGTTATTTCTAGTGTGTTTGTGATGAATAGAGGCATGTTGTTGCATAATTATTGGAGAAAAGGTTAATACTGCTAGGCAAATGATAGGCAAAAATATTAGTACTGCTAGACCAAAGTTAATACTGCTAGTGTTAACTTAAAACTGCTAGGTTACCATTAGTACTGTTGGCGGTGGAATTAGTTATCATTAATTAAATATAACCGTTGAGATATTTTTGCTGCATACTTCGCTTATAGGTTACCTGAATTGGATAATTCGTGATACTTCTCTAATTTTTAAGCTTTTCTTCATGATAAATCACTATTTATTCAGTCAATCACATCAAAACCCTTAAGTGTCATCTATATTTTTCTAACTTGCTCTTATCATTAGCTCACCCTATCATAATCGACCTAAACCCATAACTTTATTCAAGTTTTACTCTTCTTACACATCCTTAATGGCAAATTTGGAATTCTGTGATAAATACAACATGGTTACTTTTCTTCAAAAGTCAACTGGGAGTGAGGAATTTCATTAGATAGTATATTTTCTTGCTGATAGCCATATCAGGTATGCTTTGATTGCTAATCCTACTATCTATGCTTCTCTAATTGAACAGTTTTGGCAGATTGCTACTGTCGAAATAGTCAATAATGAAGAACAACAACTATCTGTCATAGTTGATGGGAAAATAATTGCTATTACTGAAGCATCAGTTAGGAGACATCTCCAATTAGCAGATGCAAATGGTATTAGTTCTTTGCCCAATACTAAAATTTTTGAACAACTCACTCTAATGGGGTATGTTTCTAATGATGATAAACTTACTTTTCAAAAAGGTAAATTTTCACCCCAATGGAGATTTTTGATCCATATCATCTTACATTGTATAAGTCCTAAGAAAACTTCATGGGCATAATTTTCTAGTAATATTGCAACTGCAATTATTTGTTTAGCTACAAACAAGTCTTTTAAGTTTTCAAAGCTAATTTTTGATGGTATGGTGAAAAATGTGGATAGTAAGACAAAAATTTTAATGTATCCACGATTTATACAAATCATTTTGAATAAAAAGAAAAGGCTTCTTAAACAACACAAGAAAACATATGTTGCTCCTTCTTTAAAACAAAAACTTTTTAGCAACATGAAAAGAGGTTTCTCAGCGGTACATATACCTCTATTTGATTCTATGTTGGTTCATGACCAACCTGGTCAGGATGAAGGTCCATCAAGCCCAGGTGAAACCCAACACACATCTACTCGCATTGAAACATCTCCATAACTCCAAAATATCTCCAACACCTATAGGAAAACAAGGACAAGAACAAGAAGAATGGGCATTAGGATACCTTAGTCCGATGTTCCATCAAGTGTTGCAGATGAGGCCATTATCAAGGAGATGCATGATGGATTGGTAAGGGCTACCACTATTGCTTCCAGCTTAGAAGCAGAGCAGGGCAGTGGTAACATCGCTAAGACCCAAACCAAGGCAACATCTTCTGGGCCAAGTTCTCCAAGAACTAGCTCAGAAGGTGGTCCCGGGTGCCACTTTACCATATGGGATATTCCTGTTCAGACTAGGCCTGAAAAGGTATCTAACTTGCCCAATGAACCACCTCTCAGAGAAGGTAACACATCTCAAAGTAGGGAGGGTAGTATGCAACTTTTGGAATTGATAAATCTTTATACAAAATTGTCAGATAAAGTTACTTCATTGGAGGATGAACTTGCAAGCACCAAAGCTGTCTACAACAAAGCCCTTATCACTCTCACCAAAAGGGTAAAGAAATTGGAGAAATAGCTCAAGCATAAGAGAAGAAGAACAGTTATTGACTCCACAGAGGATGAAGGACCAAGTTTGGATGCTGAGGATTCTCTTAAACAGGGGAGGATGATTGATGAAATTGATAATGATGAGACTGTAAACTTGGTCAAAAGCAGAGAGCTAGGGAAGTCATATGATACAGCTAAGCATAGGATGGAAAGTGAACATGATGATGATGATAGAACTCTTGCTGAAACATTGTTGAATATCAAAAGGAGTTCAGCAAAAGGTAAAGCTATTATGCAAGAATCTGAGCCTCTAAAGAAAATCAAGAAGAAAAAGATGATACAGATAAGTCTTGATGAGGAATTTGCTAAAAGTTTTTATGAGGAAGAGCAAGCACATATAATGCAGGATGAAGTATATGCAAAATAAGTTAAAGCTTAATGGATTGCTGATGAAGAAAGAATACCTCAAGAAGCAAAGCAGACAGATGAAAGGGAAAAAGTTATTAATTAGAATGATCCTGATGTGTTAAGGTATCATGCAGTTCAGAATATACCTTTCTTAAAAGCTAAAGTGAGAAAGAACATGTAGGATCCCGAATTTACACAAACATGTATAGATCTAGAGAGATCTAGAAAGAGAAAGTTAGAGAGAGAATGGTTGAGAGAGAAACTAATAAAAACACACTTAAGAGTATGTGTAAAATGAATAGATGCTTACCTCTTCCGAAGTTGGAAGAGGTATTTATAGTTCTTACAAAACACCGGGTATTAGTACACGGTTCAATACCGAAATTCGTACGTTTAACTATTAAACTACGAGCTATAATGAACAGTAAAATACACGGGGTGACCGAGTCTTTTTCTAATATCTAACATAAACAATTCGATTTTCAAGGCTTTCTTTGAGAAACAGAAATTTTCTGGACCTAACTTTATGGACTAGTACCGACAACTTCGTATTGTCCTATCAGCCAAAGATAAGTTAAACTATCTAGAGCTCCCAATCCCTGCTACTCTTGTCCTAGTTGTTGCTGGACATCAAGTTCCTCCTGAAACTCTTGCAGCTCACGCCGCATGGGTCAAAGGACAAAAGGAAATTGTTGTACTCATGCTTATGACCATGGAACCAGATTTCCAATAGAATCGGGAAACCCTTGGTGCATATGACATGCTTAAGGAGTTAAAAACTCTATTTGCTCAATAAGCAAAGCAAGCACTTCTTCAAACCGTGATAGAGTTTCATGTATGAAAATAGGAAGAAGGACAGTCTGTAAGATCATACATTTTTAAGATGAAGGGCTATATAGATAATTTGGAGCGTCTAGGTCACCCTGTGTCACTATCCCTAGCAGTGAGTCTAATCTTGGTCTCTCTACGGAAAGAATATGACAGCTTTGTGCAAAACTATAATATGCACGGCATGGGGAAGATGGTAAATGAGTTGCATGCCATGCTTAAGCTACATGAGCAAACTCTGCCAAAGAGAGATGCACATGCTCTTCATGCAATAAGAGCAGAAAAGGTCCAGAAGAAAAACAAAAACAAGAAGCCCTAATTGGCTGCTAAGGGAAACAATAAAGGTAAAGGGAAGTCTAAGCTTGCTTATGCTCCTAAACCCAAGATTCCTCCACCACCCAAGAAGGAAGAATATGCTAAGGACTCAGTCTGTCATCACTGCGGTGATACAGGCCATTGGAAGTGGAACCGTCCCCAATATCTATCTGAGTTGCTAAAGTACAAGAAGCTACCTTTAGGAGCTAGTACTTCGGGTATCTTTACTATAGAACTCTTTACTTTTCTTGGTAAATCATGGGTATACGATACGGGCTATGGGACTCATATCTGTAATAATACTCAGGGATTCAGGGGAAGTAGGAAGCTGAAGCCAGGAGCTTTGAGTCTGTACATGGGCAATGGTTAACGTGTAGCCGTCAAAGCTATTGGATCTTATGATTTGTGTTTCCCTAGTGGATTAGTTATAGTTTTACACAAATTTCATTATGCTCCTTCTATAACTAGAGGAGTCATTTCAGTTTCTCGTTTGTATGGCGATGGTTTTATTAACCATTTTGAGAATGATAATTCAATTTTAGTTTCCAGTACTAGCTCCATCTCAGTCGGCACTATTCCCTTATTCTCACATTTACTCCTTTTTATCATACCTAAGGACTTCTATACTAACTAGTGGATTGTACTTGGGTAGATCCTTCCGGTTCTGGAAGGGTCATGGGAACGAGTACCTAACCTTACCATCCTTATAACTTCGATAATAGTAAATACATGGTCAGTCTTTTGGTACAGTTCACCTTGCCATAAAACCACTTTCAAAAACTCAATCAGGTACTTGTGATATAAACTATCAAATTTGTTTAGTATACACGATGTTTTTGCTTTTTAGAAATGCTCCCCCTCAACATGTGCATCGGTATTCGAAACTGTTTAGCACATGTTGGTAGAGAATACACTTGAGTAATATGATCACATTACATATTTTAATTACATTTTCTCCCCTTATCAAAAATTGTATATCCATTTGCATTTGGGATATCAATTGATTTAAATATGTTATAAAAAATTGGGAGAAAAGTGTGCCAATTATTCACAAGCCTTGTTTGGAACAGATTAATGCTCCCCCTTAATCGTTGAGGGAAATATAAGATAGTACTGAGTACAGTAATTTGAAAGATTTTGAATTTACTAAGAAATTCTTGAAGATTTGTACTCAAGCACTATTTATATTGGCCTATATTTAAGTCTACACTACACATTTACATATTCACAAGATTATGTATGAGACAGGACCTGAATATGTTCAAACCAAAAATGACATAGTCATTTTGTCCATGTTAGCAATCAACAGTCTGTAGTCCGTCTCGATACTCTCCTTTTGGAAGTTGTCTTAGCTTCCCCTTGAATTAAACAATCCTGTCTATTGAGTAATTCAAAGCCTTCTTGCAATTCGCATTAAGAAGACTTGAAGTCTGACGCCCAAATCTTTAAAGTACGCAATTAATTCGAAACCGCAACACCAAAGTCAATTAAGTCCCGGATGTCTAAATTTCTCTTAACATGATAGTGATGATATAAATTGAAACACCAAAGTCAACTAAGTCCCGGATATCTCAATTATTCCCTCTCAGTAGACGAACTGATAACACCTAAGACAACTAAGTCCCAAATGTACACTTTTCTTTCTATCGGATACTGACTAACTAGAGGAATTATCATACTTATCATACCAATATGTACCTCTTTGATCAAATATTTCTACTCCTTTAAAAACACGCTTGGTGATTGACTGTTAAAGGAAGCATTAATTGAATCAGTAACCAATCTTCTCACGCTCTAATCAATCTTCTGTCAACACATTTCCCTGGTATCTCAACTGATGCATACCATAAATGACAAGATATCTCTTCTCCTATGTGGTTGGAATAGCGCACCGGAAAGTAACACGATAAAACACTGATTTTCTCTGCGGATAAGACATTTGTCTTCCCGGAATGGCCTACAATTAAATAAGGCTATGGATTCTATCACGTGTAGTTGTTGTACCTTTCAGTGTATTTACTCCTTCCCCTTGATGTTTTCGATACCTCAGAATCAGAAAAATCTTATATGCACACATGCTTGAGATCGTGTTCGCAGAATTAATAAACTTAAATCTATCCCGTGAGAATCAGTTTCAAGGCTTTTTAAACTACGAAAGAATTTCCAAACATTCCTAAGTCTTTTTACAAACTATGACGCGTTGGCAATATTAGTCGTATGTAGTTTAAAGCCTGAATTCACTAAGTCTTCAATTGCAAATAAGTCCCTAAAGTTTGAAGCAAATGACATCTAAGGCACATGTAGTTAATATGAATTAACTCCCTTTAAATTGTTATCTGTCATTATCAAAAACTTCAACTGTTTAATCCTTGACTTATTTTGAAAGACCGTTTAAAAGATTATTTGGCACTTTCTCCCCCTCAAATAATGACCCGTTTTCTATTTAAAGAGTTGTAGTCATTGTTTGAGTGGTCGAATTATCTTTGAAAATCTTTTCGTGATTACTGAAAATATTGATTCATTGTGAAGACAACTTTTTCCCAATTGAAATAAGATTTCTCTTATTTTGACAAATAAATGCACTGAAACGTACACTTATTCTTATGATGCATGGATATGAAATAATCCATGCCCGGGAAAAATTAATTACCCGTTGTCAGGAACAGCTGTCTTTTCGACGACATGCGTTCCTCAGATTGAAAAGCGGGTTGCAGTCAGAAATAACTGCAAGCCATTGTCATGAGCTCAAAACTTTGAATGTTTTGTTAGAGTAGCTCAATACCGAAAAGACTTCTCTTTTCGTTGCTAAGGAAAAATGCACTGAGACGTGTATTTTCCTTTACGATGAGGCCCGGGTTATGCACAGAAATGTACATAAGCCATTTTTTTATATTTACAAGATGATGTTTGATGATAATATCAAGCAGTTACGTTTGTCAGAACCTCCAGTTCTGCTGGAGTCAAACATCTCATACCAATCCTTCTGACAAAATTTTTTTTATATTTACAAGATGATGTTTGATGATAATATCAAGCAGTTACGTTTGTCAGAACCTCCAGTTCTGCTGGAGTCAAACATCTCATACCAATCCTTCTGACAAGATACAAAAACCGATCCTCAGGAAGGGCTTTCGTAAATTAATCAGCTAATTGGTATTCAGTTCTGACAAAATATAATTTAATAATATCATTTTCAACCTGTTCCTTTATGAAGTGATACCGAGTATGGATGTGCTTTGTATGAGAGTGTTGTACGGCTTTGCATGAGATTGCTATGGCTGACTGTGAATCGTAGTACAACAGTATTTTGTTGTAGTTGAAGCCATAAACTTTAAGCTGTGTCCTCATCCACATTACTTGTGCACAACTTGCAGATAACGCCACGTACTGTGCCTCTGTTGAAGATATTGCAGTGCAATATTGTTTCTTTGACATCTTGCTTACAAGTTTGTCACCTAGGAACTGTATCCCTCTAGAAGTGCTTTTGCGAGTATCAATGCATTCGGCATGCTCAACATCTGAAAATGCTTTAGCAAGCCTTTGGACATCAGGAAATTAGATAATTCATCATACCAGGCTCTTGGGGCTTGCTTCAAGCCGTATAAAGCTTTCCTTAAAAGGTAAACTTTTTATGGATATTTAGGATCAACAAACCCTTCCGGCTGAGCAAAATAAACCTCCTCCTTTAGTGGACCATTTAGAAATTCTGTTTTAACTTCCATCTGGTAGATTGGAAAGGACTTGTGTGCAGCATAGGCAACGAAAATCCGAACTGCTTCCAAACGAGCAACTAGAGCAAATGATTCTTCGAAATCAGTACCCTCTTCCTGAGCATAGCCTTTAGCTACAAGTATTGCTTTGTTGCGAATAACAGACTGAACTTCATCCTTTTTTTTTGTTCTTCCATAACCACTTTAGCTTTATCACTGTCTTGCCAAATGGTTTGTCGACGAGTTCCCAGACTTGTGGTCTGTCGAACTAATGAAGTTCATCCTGCATTGCTTCGATCCATGCAAAATCAGCCATTGCCTCCTTACTGTTCTTTGGTTCTTCTGTACTCACTGTGAGCGCGAACATACACATTTCAGGATCTGTGGCAAGCTGTTGTCTTGTTTGCACTGGATTTGTAGGATTGTCAATAACTTGTTCTAATGGATGATCTTTTGTCCATTGGTATTCATGACTCTGTTGGTTGAAATGAATGCATATTTTCATTATCAATATTGCATGAGGAAGACTCAGCAATGTCTTGTACCGGTGTACAGAAAGGATTGATAAATTCATCTTGTCAAAACGATGCATTCGCTGCTTGATCATTGTTGTTTTCTTCAGCATGAACATTTATTGGAGAGAAATATTCTTCAAAGAAATGATTGAATAGAAATTCCAAGAGAAATATTCTTCAAAGAAATGATTGAATAGAAATTCGATCTCCTTTTGTGACGAATCTGTTTTGTCTGCTAGAGAAACAACATTTTTCCTTGGGGGCACGGGGCCAGAGATGTCATAATCTGACGCCTTTTGTTTATTTGAAACGAGGTCTGAGGAGATATTGTCAACAGACGTCTCTTGTCGATTGGGCGTGAGGTCTGAACGGATTTGATCAGACGTCATTTCATGAAGCACGGGTCCTGAACTGCTATGATCAGGAGCCATGAATTGAGGCACGGGTCCTGAACAAAATTGTTCAGAAACCATAAACTATCTTTGAGATAGTAGATCTCAACCATACCGTTTCACACCGAATGGAGTTGGATTTTCATTTGCGTCAAAGTAGCTCCAAATGGCATGTTCTTGTAGTTGACTTTATGTTGAAATTGGACGAGAAGGATCGCCAATAACATTCTCTAATGAGTGATTCTTTGTCAACTTAGTGATAGTATTAAACAGTTGAATAAGATGATGCAAATTTAATGGAATGACCCCTTGTCAATTAGTTTCTTCAAAACTAGAGTTTGAAGAAATATTATGAAGGAGGGGTGCATTATTAAATTATGCATTTTGATGTCCATGAATTTATTCTTCAACACCTTGATGAGTGACTTGAGATTGAATTTCCTGATTTGTTGGTGAAGTACTAGTAGATTGTTCATCTTGATCAATGGTAGTTGATGAAGGTGAACCAACTGGATCAACAGCTCTTGAAGCAACAATAGCTACCGGATCTGGGGAAACAGTTCGTGGTGGAAGATTATAGTACTCATTAAACAATGGTTACAACAGGATCTCATAGTCTTTCTTGGATGGTGGAACATATGGTGTTGGAGAAACTGAGATTTGCACGAGTCCTGAACTGATGTATCCAGGAGTCATCAAAGAAGGCGCAGGTCCTGAACTGATTTGCACAGGAGCCGTGACTTGACCATTTCAAGAACTGAACTGCTCTGCTGTAGTGCGGATGTTGGTGGTGAAAGTTGTAATGAATGATTCTTGACAGGGAGGAGATACTGGTTTAGGAGATGAGAGATCGATGACTGAAGTATCAGTAAAGGAACAGATGAAGAAACTTGTTGGATAGGAACAGTGACCATGGATTCAACTTCGGTTTCCATAGTAGTTTTTCCTGGTTCATCTTTTACTTATATATTTCTTCAGGATCAGGCTTAGTTTCCTCATTATCATCCCCAGCCCCCCGGCATTCCCCCCACCAACTCGATCCACCCTCCCCCAGCCCCCCTCCCTCACTCCCCCCACTCCCCACTCCCGTGTCTGCAATAATAGCCCTCCCACAAAGCGTTCAACAAACACCTCCCCCAAACAATCAGAAGCACCAACTCGGAATACTCCGGCTCACCACAACCCTACACCACCCTCAACAAGACGAACCTCTCCCACGAAACCGCCACACACCCCCCACTCAAACTTAAACCCACCAAGACTACCCTCCCCGCCCCCCAACACAACCCTCCAAAACCCGCCGGGCCCACGGGCGGCAAGCCCTATATTCAACACCCCACAGCAAGCGCTTCAGCAACCGGCATCCGACTGTACCCCACCCCTCCTACCCCTCCACCCCCCCGCCACCCCGGAACCTGAGGCAGGGGGGGGGGGGGCCTGGGACCGCGACGCCACACATCCATCAGCCGTCCCCACACAGGTGCGGCCGACCACCAACACGGTGACAACACCCGGAACGGGGTCACTTAACCCCCCACCAAACCGCCCGCACAAACAACCAAAGGATAAAAAACCCTACACCTCACAACGGTCTTGTCAGAGCGAGCTCAACACAGCGGGGGCGAGGGGTGGGGAGGGGGGGTGAGTGGAGCGGTGACCGGGGGGGCACGCGCAGGGGGTGTGTCGGGGCGGGGAGGGGGGGGTGGTCGGTATATTTCTGGGATTGGGTTTGTGCGGGTGGGGGACAGGTGGGTGGGCGGGGGCGCGGAGTGAGGGGATTGTCTGGCGTGTTAGGTATCAGTGAGGGGGTTATATAGCGCTTAAGATTAGTTAATTCTCCGTCTAAAGTCCAGACTTACCAGCATGTCAATTCAACCATTAGCCACGTTGGGCGCCGGCCGGGGGTTGCCGCGGGGCGAGGTGGTGTCTAGGGTGGAGGGTTGGGTGGGGGCGGGGGGCGAGGTAGGGGGGAGGGCGTGCGGAGGTTGGTGGTGGTGTGGATCTGTGCCTGAAGTGGTGTATTGGGTGGCGCGTGATGGCCGTAGGGGCGGTGGAAGGTGGTGGTTTGGGGTGATGGGATCATTGGGGCGTTTATTATAGCGGGTGCTTAGGCCGAAGTGCAAGAGGGATTCACCAGGACTCAAGTATTATCCATACATAATCCATTTGATGTCTCCAAAATGAGTGTGTTTATTAGGGCGTAACAATACATGTGTACATTTCTAGGGGGAGGTGGGAGGGAGCGGACGGTGATTGAGTAGTCCAGAAAACCTATCGTATCTGTGACCACTCAAAATTCTAAATCAAAACCAATAAAAACCCAAACCACAACTAACCCCCTCAAACCCAACCCCCGAAACCCCACCCCACAGACACTCCAAAAGTCCCTCCACCCAGCCGCCCCCGCAATCGTCCCTCCGCTACGACAACCCCACCGCTCGAGCAAATGAGCAAAAAAACCCAACACCGAGCCGACCCAACACCACTCCTCCCCAACCCAAAACATACCGGACCCCCCACCCAACCACCCCAAGTCAACAAATAAATGTTACACCGCCAGGTGCCACATCGTCAAATATCAGGAGATTGAGGAACATATTGGAGATGGATAAACTACTAATGGCACGCACCTAGAACTGAATTATCCCATCGCAATCAACAAAGGTGCGTCTTGAACTGCATTAGATACAGTAGCCATAGCCTTGACCATATTCAACGAACTGAACCTTGCGTTTTCATATAACTGGTTCATGAACAGCTGCAGCAGTAGTATCGTATGTGGTGGTGAAAGTTGTTATGAAAGATTCTTGACAGGGAGATATCTGGTAAAAGGAATGAGAATCGATACTGAAGTATCAGTTAAAGGAAACAGTTGAAAGAAACTTGTTGGACATAGGAACAGTGACCATGGCTTCACTCGTTTCCATAGTAGTATTATTCCTGGTTCATCTCTTACTTATATATTTCTTCAGGATCAGGCTTAGTTTCCTCATTATCATCCCCAGTATTATCATCTCTGTCAAAATGTTCACTGTCCACATCTTCTAAATCAGCTTTGCAGAACTTCTTCTTTTTGTTGACTTAAAACCCTGGGTTTATCCAGCTGAAGGGTAGGAGGGGGGGCTATCCATCATCATCGTCGTTCTTCTTTTCAATGCAACACTATTCTATCACAGCTTTCCTCTTGTGAGGTCTTTAACCTGACTGTAACTTCCTTATCTATGGCATCTTCATCTGCTATTAAATCTTCCATAAGAGCAGTATATATGGTAGTTGGCAGGATTTCTGTTTGCAGACTTGTTCATATTCTTAGAGTTTGTGAAGAGAGCACTCTTTAGATCAAATTCTTCAAGGAGCCACCTTGTCTTTTGACCTGATGGAGTAATTTGAATCCTGTTTCTCCTCACCTTGTTCCCTTTATTGATCCTGATAATCTCCTTTGGACTCCTTTTTAGATTCTTAGATCTTGATGGACCTCTGGGCCAGGCAGCGCAAGTATTTCTCGGATTAAATCTGTCAGTGTGTCGTTCAAGAATCTTAAGGAGAGCATCATCAGTTTTGTTCCTAGATAGTTTTATCCAACAACCGAAGGAGACTTGGGATTTGATTGAAGCACAAACATCAGCAGAGTGTCAGTCTTCTTGAATTCAGACATCCTTGGCTCAACCATATCATCCACTCTCCTTTTCTTGAAAAACTGGTTTTCGTAACAACAGAAACGAAAAGCCATCGACTTGAGCTATACAAACACGAGTGTTTCCGAAAGTAGCTCAAGACCGAAAAGAATATTCTCTTTTCGGTTATTAAGGATAAATGCACTAACACGTACATTGTCTTTTAATCTAAAGATGGGTTCCAATCTAACATAATGATTACATAGCCATTACCATGAGCCTCAAAACTTGGAATGTTTTGTTATAATAAGCTCAAGACCACGAAAAAAAGATTTCTCATATCTTCGTTGTCCAGTGATAAATGCACTGAGACACGTACAGACTTTATACTATTTCCTTTTCTCTGGAAGGAGTGAGGGCGTACAAAAACCCTATCATCAATACCTTATTAAGGAACAAGGGCTTTAAGAGATATGCCAAAACTGATATCATATACTGCTCACAATTTTTTGACGCAGGTGAAGCTGAGTTGGGAAAAGAACTGGAGGTTTTGATAAGAACCTTTTGTTCCACAAACTCAATCAAAGATGAAGAACGAGGAGGGACGCGTGAACTGCGTCTTACTACTGATGTGAAACAGATGACAGAACATAGAGACAAGTAGCAACCCGCAGATGCTGTGACAGCTGTGATCACGGAGCGTTGCATCAAGATGAAACCGAGGACCTAAACTTGTTTTTCTGGTCCAAACATCTTGCAAACAAAGAAGACCGGATGCTTTGAACTGTTGTGTTCAAATACAACATTTTGAAGCACAGTCATTAGATTGGAATTCCTTTACCGCCTACAAGTATGATATATCAGTGCTATTTTGGTACACCAAGACTCTGAGTCTCTATCCTTTATAAGATTGAAGATGTACCTGCACTTGGATGTTAGAAGTAACCTGCACATAACATAACAGAGTTTTGATTAGGCATTTCATATGGGTTAGTGATATCATCATTTGAACCATTATGGAGGTTCCTACTTGATCAACTTTGTGTTGTGCTAATCATGAACACCATTCAAAGGTATACGCGACCATAAGACGAAAAGTCTTTGGAAACATTTCGTAGGGGGGGGGGGGGGGGGGGGGGGGGGGGGGGGGGGGGGGGGGGGGGGGGGGCCCGTGGGAGAGGAGGAGCGGGCCGCGCTAATGTCAGATCGTATGAGTGTGAGGGGGCTTACTCTTGCGATAGGGGGGGGGGGGGGGGGGGGGGGGGGGGGGGGGGGGGGGGGGATACAACAGTGGAAGACTTAATTAGAGAGATAAACCTATTATGACCTCATAACACAGATTCTTACACTTGCCAGGTTATGAGTGTGGTCTTGGATTCAATGAAGGATTGAGTGTTTTCTGATCTTGGGGAACCGAACTTCTTAGGCACGAGATATCTACCTTTATTCAGGTATGTTGGTTGGAGGGGGGGGGTGGGGGGGTGAAACACTCATCGAGTGATTTGATATACAAAGATATATCTTTAAACAAATCCAGAAACCAACCAATTGTTTGGAGTCCAAGAAGAAACTAGAATATCCTAGAGTGAATCTACTCTAGAGGCTCACCATTTGACATCCACACCACTACACTTAGAAACATGAGAACTCCTATATATGTTTCTAGCTATGGTGTACAATGCATAGGAGTGTTCATAGTGTGCTCCTATAGTAGGCCATAACCTTATGACTATGTAATCCTAGGTGTTGTCTTGTGTTATAGTTCCGAAGCATCCTCTAGAAAGTACGCAATGAACCATATCAATGAACCATAACATTCTTTATGACAATATCCTAGAGAATTTAGGTGCATTCCACTTATGATGTGTTGCATGCAACAGGCGAGAGGCTCTAACTTTAGCAAATAATGAGGATAGACTGATATAGTGGACAAATCATTTTCCTCATCACAACTTGGGAGGCAAACCTTGGTCTTGAAGTCCATGGTCGTGCAGACGTAAACGCATATTAGTGGTTAGTCTAACAACACAATGGTTTTCTAGATGGTTGTGCAAAGGCGGTTTCCCCAAGCTTGAGATGCTATGGCAAACTAAGTAATGCCACGCTATTTTACCTTTTTATTCCTTTTCTACGTACATTTTTTTAAATGCCGCATTTGCAACAACCTTACCTGAAGTCTGAGCTTGTAAATCAGCATATTCGACAGACTATTTTGATTAATTTGAGAATTAAAAGATTCAATTGTATGTCTTTTATTCTGAACTTTCGTCTTTTTAATTGAATCAAAAAGTTCATTGTAAGCAGTTTTCAAAATTCTCATGATCTATAATGCAGTTGCTCTTTGCTCGAAGAAAATTAGGCCACACTGTGTATCTAATTCGATGTATAATACGTTTAGCAATCACAGTCGATTAGAGCGCGCGAGAGATTAACTGTTGCTTCCTTAACTTTTTTCCTTCACACTTTTTAATGTTGTTTCTTCAAGTTTGCAAATTAGTGTGGTTCTGGCCAGTAGCTGAGCTCAAATCATTCATCACAAAAAATTCACGCGAGATTCAGAGAAATTCCTGATTCTTTACATGGTTTGTTTACTTTGAAAACTTCTTCCTTGGAGGTGAATTTGTATTCAAGTGAAATAAGAATTTTTCCAGTTGATAAAAAAAAATCGATTTTAGCGAAGTTCATGTGTAAATTTCCTTATCACCATATCTTTCGTTTTAGGGGAGAAGCCAGTTGTGAGAGCGCAAGCAAGCATCCTGGTCAAGCAAAGCATCCTGGTCAATCTCTCCTCCCCTATGACACATATTTTTTGAAGAGAGGAGATGGCATTTGCTTCAAAAGTTTTCCAAGCAAGATGTGTGTCATAACTGGGTTCAGATTGCTCAGTATGCGTTGTTCATTATCAATGAAATTAAGTAGAAGCAGTCAATTGTACCTCAGCAAATGAGCTCTCATCAATTACTGTCCGTATCTGCTGGCATCCACAGCCTTGTGTGTAATAACTCGCTGATACTGCGGACTGATGATATTCTCGAGTGATGTGATGTGTCTTGGCTGGGGGTGTCTGTGGCCCGGGGCTACTTGTCGGTGCAACCAACGCGAATAGGTGGGCGGGGAGAGGGGGGGCTGGGGCGGGGTGGGAGATAGATATTTGATATCTATACTTTCCTCGTGTGCCTTTATATGAGTTTCAATTCTCTGGTTTGCTGAAGCATCTTGTTTTCCAGGCTCTATCTAACAAACTGGCCTTTGATAATAATCAAGCTAGGTATCAAAAACTTCAACTGGTTGATCGAATATCTTGAACTGGCTCGACAACTTGACTTAATTTGATGCCATGAAGTATTGTCATCATGCAACTGACTTCCATAGCTCTTTTAGTGCATTAACTTCATTTTCTTGCATACGTAGATACACATATGTATTTACAACTTTATGAATGACCGCTTCAAGTGTAATCCAGGTCTCGAGAGCTCGCAATCACTTGCTTCCCGCACGAAGTTTTCTCTTCAGCGTGCGGAGTGACAGTATTCGAAGTCTTTGTGCCACCTTGATTCAGAAGATCCGTTTCAATTTACCCCTTTTGATGCAAGAAATTCCTTGAACTGAGTTCTGATAGCTTGAAGACAAGTCATATTTCATTAACCCCATGAAGATTCTCTCTTCAAAGTTGTAGCCTAAACTGATCCAGTATTATGAACAACTTCAATTGAAATTCTGATTCTCTTACCAAAGAAAGAGCGAAGATGCTGTATTAAATGCATCAACCATAAGGCGAATGTAAGGGATATAGAGATCATAAGATGAGTCTCGAGTTGTTCAAACCAAAATTAATGTACAGGCAGGTGGGCAGTGCCTTTGTTTAGCGAGCCAGTGCGTCAGGTAAGCTCTCTCTCATTTGAAATAGAAGTATGGAATAATCCCATTGAAATCCGACGTGTGTAATAAAAGATAAGGATCTAAATTAGAGTAATGTGATTGTATAGTTGGTGGTTTTTAAATGCAATATTAACGTTCACGGTGATTTTTACAAGTCTAGATAAAAACCGATAAAAGATTAAACGGATTTTACAAAATAAATAGAAAACCGTGATGAATAATCCGTTTTTGATGGTCAGATAGGTTTGTTTGTTTTATACAAAGCAGTTTAAGTTCCAGTTTAGTAGACGGATTGTAGCTATTTTGCCCTAAAATATTTGACTTTTTGACTAAAACACAAAAATTACCCTATTACCAAAATTTAAATTTTGTGTAAAAATTAGCTCAAAAAGCTATTGAAAATAAATTTTTTTTTTTCTTAATTTTTCCCCCCCCCCGCCAAAAATGATTTGAATTTTTAACACAATTTTTCCAAATTACCAAAATTAAATTTGGTATAACATAGGGGATAAAAAAGTCTATAGAAAAAATTACATTTTTTAATTTGTTTTTTTTTTTCTATAACTTTTCCCGCCAAAAGTACTTTTTTTTTTACATATTATATCAAACCGCTGCGTATAATGTTTCTTGGTCAAACCGCCGTCTTTGAAAATCAACCAAACCTGCCTCAATATGTTTTGCTAACATCGCCGGCTTAATAAAATAATCAAACCGCTGCCTATAGTGACTAAACCGCCGCTGGTAAGATAAAGCAACTCACCGTTTTTGGCAACCCACCGTTTTTGGCAACCCGCCGTTTTTGGCAACCCGCCGTTAACTTTTTCCTAAATTTCCGGATCTTGTCCCTACCTTTTGTCAAACCGCCGGTTAGATAATGATATTTTAACCCACTTCTTCCACGAAAGAAAACACTTGGACGAGATTAAGCAAAATCAAAGCCATATTATCTTTTACACCCACGAATCAAAGCTCTAACATGCAATACTAAGATGGTGTAATATGAAGAATAACCTATCCAATAACATGTATTTTCTTCGTGGAACAAACAACTAAGCAACCTCACGAAGAACATCAAACTTAAATAACCTTAAAATCTAACTAAGGAGCTGTAAACCCACTTGAAATTGTTACAATCTAACCTTTGGATGTAAAGAACAAGAGACAGATCAAGTTAAAACAAAACAAATCAGTGGCCACAATCAAAAATAGCGTGGGTATTTTTTTTTCTTTAAAAATAAGCACGCATATAGAGTCTGTATTTATCCATAAAAATCAATCACGAAACCACCCCAATGTCTCTGATAACCAATTGTAGTATCCAATTTCACACAAACTTGTATAGATCTAAAGAAGATCTAGAGAGAGAAAGTTAGAGAGATAGAAATAGTTGAGAAGAAAAATGAAAACACACTAAAGAGTGTGTGGTTTAAATACTAATGCATACCTCTTCCAAAGTTGGAAGAGGTATTTAATAGTTCTTACAATACACCGTGGTTAATAATAACCGAAACATGGAACACGAAACGTTTAATACGATAAGTCAAACATTTAACCTATTAAACTAGAGCTGATATTTGAACAGTAAAATACATGGGTGACCTGTGAGTCTTTTTCTAATATCTAACAATTTTAGTAGGATTTAGTCACTCTTAAGGATTTGTATTTTCCATATTGTTAACCAGCCTTTATAGGGTCATTAATCGAACTTTTTCAATTTGTATTTTCCAAATTAATCTCATTTGCTAATCTGAATTTAAGCTGCAAAATGGCTTTTTTGTCTTCCTAAAAACCAAAAGAAATAAACTCAGCAGGATCTGAGTTGTACAAGTTGTTTTCAATAAGCTCTGGTTTTCAAAAGTTGATTTAAAAAGCTTTTTCAAGAAGACTTTTAGCTAGTCTTTTAGAAAAACCAAGCTCCATTCATTAAAGTTCTTGTTTTTGGAGTTGCTTAATTTTAAGCTCAAAGTGAGCTTAAGGGTCTTTTTGGCTACTATTTTCATTTTAGATGCTTATTATAAGTGCTTATTTTGATTTCAGCTTATGGCTTATAACTTTGATCTTATTCTTGTTTCTTAGGGTAGGGCTAGGTAGACAATTAGCTTTTAAGTTCTTAAGTTTTAGCTTATGTAGTATTATAGCTTATTTAGTTTAAGAAAAGTTAAAAAAATGAGTTAAGTAGTATTGCTTGCTTTTCAGCTAATTTCTAGCTTATTTAGGGCTTTTCATAAAAATTTGCTTTTATTAAAAATACTTATTTTTAGGTGCTTAATAACTTTGCTTTTATAAGTTTTTCAAAATAAAAAAAAGGAAAGTGGAAATCGGGGGTGAGCAAGACTCGAACCCCCGACCTCTATACTTTCAACCCTTTTATAACACACACACCACACTCACTACCACTGTGCCCTGGGGTCTTTTTTGTTAGACTCTTACACCATTTATTCTTTATACACGTTTTCCCTTTTAAGTCTATAAGCTGTTTTAAGCTTATTTCGTGGCTTATTCGATAAGCTGTGACATCAAGGTTATTTTTCCTAGGTTTTAATTAGTATAAGCTATTTGCTGTATTTTTTCTAGAATTTTTATAGATAGTTTAGTATTTTTAAACATTTATTTTCATTAAAAACTTAAAAAAATCATAAAAAATAGAAAAATAATCAAAAAAATATAAATCTTTTTTAGAAAATTTTCTTTTATCATAAAGTTTTCCCATATGTCACTTCAATGCAGCAAGTCCATTATTTAGTGATTTTGACAGCATATGTATTGACCCGGTTTCTGCCTAAGTGTATGGAGGGCTTCTTTCTTTACACCCTTTATCCGTACAATTATTTTTCATTCTTCAACCCTTTAGTGCTTACAAGATTTCATGACTAGAACCTTGTTGGGTATTTATTCAAGTACTAAGCTCCATCTCAGTCCACTATTCTTTCTCACATTTCCTCCTTTTATCAATACCTAGGACTTCTACACTAACTAGTGGATTGTCCCTGGGTAGATCCCTCCGATCTGGCAGGATCATGGGAACGAGTACCTAACCTTACCATCCTTATAACTTCGATAACAGTAAATACATGGTCAGTCTTTTGGTACAGTTCACCTTGCCATAAAATCACTGTTGAAAAACTCAATCAGGTACTTATGATAAAACTATCAAAGTGTTTAGTACCCGATTGTTTTTGCTTTTCAGAAAAGCTCCCCCTCAACATGTGCATCGGTATTCGAAACTGTTTAGCACATGTTGGTGGAGTATACACTTGAGTAATATGATCACATTACATATTTTAATCACATTTTTCTCCCCTTATCAAAAATTTCAAATCATTTGACATTTTGGATATCAATTGATTTAAATATGTTATAAACTTTCGGAGAAAAGTGTGCCAATTATTCACAAGCCGTGTTTGGAACATATTAATGCTCCCCCTCAATCATTGAAGGATATATAAGATAGTGCTGAGTACTGTAATTTGAAAGATTTTGTGATTTTTTCTAGAAATTCTTGAAAATTTGTACTCAATCACTATTTATATTAGCCTATAATTAAGTCTACACTACACATTTATATATTCACAAGATTATGTATGAGACAGGACCTGAAAATGTTCAAACCAAAAATGACATAGTCATTTTGTCCATGTAAGCAGTCTGTAGTCCGTCTCGATACTCTCCTTTTGGAAGTTGTCTTAGCTTCCCCTTGAATCAGCAATCCTTTCTTGAGTAGGTTCATAGCCTTCTTGCAATTTGCATTAAGAATACTTGAAGTCTGACGCCCAAATCGATGAAGTACACAATTAATTTGAAACCGTAACACCAAAGTCAATTAAGTCCCGGATGTCTAATTCTCTTAAACATGATAGTGGATGAAATGAATTGAAACTCCAAGTCAACTAAGTCCCGGATATCTCAATTATTCCTTCACCAGTAGACGAACTGATAACACCTAAGACAAACAAGTCCCAAATGTACACTTTTCATTCATCGGATACTGACTCACTAGAGGAAATATCATACTTAATCAATACCAAATATGTCACCTCCTTTGATCAATATTTCTGACTCCTTTAAAAACACCTTGGTGAGTGACTGTTTAAAGGAGCATTAATTGAATCAGTAACCAATCTTCTCACGCTCTAATCAATCTTCTGTCAACACATTTCCCTAGTATCTCAACTGATGCATACCATAAATGACAAGATATCTCTTCTCCTATGTGGTTGGAATAGCGCACCGAAAAGTAACACGATAAAACACTGATTTCTCTGCGTATAAAACATTTGTCCTTCCGAATGGCTAACATTTAAATAAGGCTATGGATTCTATCACGTGTAGTTGTTGTACCTTTCAGTGTATTTACTCCTTCCCCTTGATGTTTTCGATACCTCAGAATCAGAAAAATCTTATATGCACACATGCTTGAGATCGTGTTCGCAGAATTAATAAACTTAAATCTATCCCGTGAGAATCAGTTCAAGGCTAATTAAACACGAAAGAATTCCAAACATTCCTAAGTTCTTTTTACAAACTATGATGTGTTGGCAATATTAGTCGTATGTAGTTTAAAGCTGATCACTAAGTCTCAATTGGCAATAAGTTCCCTAAGTTTGAAGGTCAATGACTCTAAGGCACAAGTAGATAATATAATTAACTCCCTTTAAATTGTTATCTGGCAATATCAAAAACTTACAACTGTTTAAATCCTTGACTTATTTTTGAAAGACCGTTAAAAGATTATTTGACACTTTCTCCCCCTCAAAAATGAACCCGATTTTCTATTTAAAGAGTTTGTGTCATTGTTTGAGAGACACATTATCTTAGAAAATCTTTTCGTGATTACTGAAAATATGAATCAATGTGAAGACAACTTTTTCTCAATGAAATAAGATTTCTCATATTTTGGACAATAAATGCACTGAAACGTACACTTATTCTTATGATGCATGGATATGAAATAATCCATGCCCGGGAAAAATTAATTACCCGTTGTCTGGAACAGCTGTCTTTTCGACGACATGCGTTCCTCATTTTGAAAAGCGGGTTGCAGTCAGAAATAACTGCAAGCCATTGTCATGAGCTCAAAACTTTGAATGTTTTGTTAGAGTAGCTCAATACCGAAAAGACTTCTCTTTTCGTTGCTAAGGAAAAATGCACTGAGACGTGTATTTTCCTTTACGATGAGGCCCGGGTTATGTACAGAAATGTACATAAGCCAATTTTTTTATTTTTTTATTTTTATATTTACAAGATGATGTTTGATGATAATATCAAGCAGTTACGTTTGTCAGAACCTCCAGTTCTGCTGGAGTCAAACATCTCATACCAATCCTTCGACAAATACAAAACCCAATCTCAGGAAGGGCTTTCGTAAATTAATCAGCTAATTGGTATTCAGTTCTGACAAAATATAATTTAATAATATCATTTTCAACCTGTTCCTTTATGAAGTGATACCGAGTATGGATGTGCTTTGTATGAGAGTGTTGTACGGCTTTGCATGAGATTGCTATGGCTGACTGTGAATCGTAGTACAACAGTATTTTGTTGTAGTTGAAGCCATAAACTTTAAGCTGTGTCCTCATCCACATTACTTGTGCACAACTTGCAGATAACGCCACGTACTGTGCCTCTGTTGAAGATATTGCAGTGCAATATTGTTTCTTTGACATCTTGCTTACAAGTTTGTCACCTAGGAACTGTATCCCTCCAGAAGTGCTTTTGCGAGTATCAATGCATTCGCATGCTCACGTCTGAAAATGCTTTAGAAAAGCCTTTGGACATCAGGAAATTGGATAATTCATCATACCAGGCTCTTGGGGCTTGCTTCAAGCCGTATAAAGCTTTCCTCAAAAGGTAGACTTTTTATGGATGTTCAGGATCAACGAACCCTTCCGGCTGAGCAAAATAAACCTCCTCCTTCAGTGGACCATTTAGAAATTCCGTTTTAACTTCCATCTGGTAGATTGGAAAGGACTTGTATGCGGCATAGGCAACGAAAATCCGAACTGCTTCCAAACGAGCAACTAGAGCAAATGATTCTTCGAAATCAGTACCCTCTTCCTGAGCATAGCCTTTAGCTACAAGTATTGCTTTGTTGCGAATAACAGTCTGAACTTCATCCTCCTTTTTTTTTGTTCTTCCATAACCACTTTAGCTTTATCACTGTCTTGCCAAATGGTTTGTAGACGAGTTCCCAGACTTGTGGTCTGTCGAACTAGTGAAGTTCATCCTGCATTGCTTCGATCTATGCAGAATCAGCCATTGCCTCCTTACTGTTCTTTGGTTATTCTGTACTCACTGTGAGCGCGAACATACACATTTCAGGATCTGTGGCAAGCTGTTGTCTTGTTTGCATTGGATTTGTAGGATTGTCAATAACTTGTTCTAATGGATGATCTTTTGTCCATTGGTATTCATGACTCTGTTGGTTGAAATGAATGCATATTTTCATTATCATAATGCATGAGGAGACTCACAATGTCTTGTCCGGTGTACAGAAAGGATTGTATTAAAATTTCAAACTTGTCAAACGATGCATTCGCTGCTTGATCATTGGTGTTTTTCTTCAGCAGACATTTACTGGAGAGAAATATTCTTCAAATAAATGATTGAATAGAAATTCCAAGACAAATATTCTTCAAAGAACTGATTTAATAGAAATTCGATCTCCTTTTGTGACGAAATCTGTTTTTGTCTGCTAGAGAAACAACATTTTTCCTTGGGGGCACGGGGCCAGAGATGTCATAATCTGACGCCTTTTGTTTATTTGAAACGAGGTCTGAGGAGATATTGTCAACAGACGTCTCTTGTCGATTGGGCGTGAGGTCTGAACGGATTTGATCAGACGTCATTTCATGAAGCACGGGTCCTGAACTGCTATGAACAGGAGCCATGATTTGAGCACGGGTCCTGACAAAATTTGTTCAAACAACCAGTAAACATCTTTGATTTAGTAATCTCAACCATACCGTTTCACACCGAATGGAGTTGGATTTTCATTTGCGTCAAAGTAGCTCCAAATGGCATGTTCTTGTAGTTGACTTTATGTTGAAATTGGACGAGAAGGATCGCCAATAACATTCTCTAATGAGTGATTCTTTGTCAACTTAGTGATAGTATTAAACAGTTGAATAAGATGATGCAAATTTAATGGAATGACCCCTTGTCAATTAGTTTCTTCAAAATAGAGGTTTGAAAGAAATATCATGAAAGGAGGGGTAGCATTATTAAATTATGCCATTTTGATGTCCAAGAATTTATTCTTCAGACACTTGATGAGTAACTTGATATTGAATTTCCCTGATTGTTGGTGAAGTACAAGTAGGATTGTTTTCATCTTGATCAATGTGTTATTGAAAGAAGGTGAACCCAACTGGATTCAACAGCTCATGAAGCAACAATAGCTACCGGATCTGGGGAAACAGTTAGTGGTGGAAGATTATAGTAAATAGTCTTTCTTGGATGGTGGAACATATGGTGTTGGAGAAACTGAGATTTGCACGAGTCCTGAACAGATGTATCCAGGAGTCATCAAAGAAGGCGCAGATCCTGAACTAATTTGCACAGGAGTCATCAAAGAACTTCTTCTTCAGCTTCAGTTAAGCTGATAGGTTTACCTAATTCCAAAGCTAAAGTCTAAATATGGACGATGTTTTCTCAGGAGTGATCTCAAGTAAACCCCATTTTCATCAAGTTTAAAGCTATTAACCCCAGTCTTTGCATCATGAAGTCAAGTATTCCAGAAACAGCTGAATGTAGATAGAAGGGAATTTAGCTGAAGCAGTGGAAATGCCTTACTAACGAAGTTTGTGTTTCTTGAAATAACCAACTGAAATGAGGAAGATAGGAATTCTC
Organism: Tanacetum coccineum; assembly: GCA_026074375.1. Taxonomy (NCBI): domain Eukaryota; kingdom Viridiplantae; phylum Streptophyta; class Magnoliopsida; order Asterales; family Asteraceae; genus Tanacetum; species Tanacetum coccineum. The sequence continues at coordinate 103,174 of BQNB010002795.1, forward strand.
CTGCAACTTCTGTAGATCTTAGAGAAGGTTCCTTTCCAATCTGTAACTGTTTCTGAGCAATGAAGGATCTTCATCTCATCTTGTATGTTCAGTTGCAGGAATATTCTCTTCTCCAGTCGTATCTTTTTATTGTTAAACGACGATGTCGTCACGTTGTTCTGTTGATCAGGCCCTGTAGTCAATATCTCTTATTCCTTCCTCCAACAAAGCTTTCTACTTCGAAAGATCTCCTGGTCTGAGTCCTTTTCCTCCTATCGCATGAGGAAGTCCTTTGCTTCTTCTCGTTGTCATCCTTAACCACTTCCTAGTCTCCATGGCCCTTTAATTGTACTCGAACAGATGAAAGTCTTTAACCATGTGATCAAGCTTTTCCATGACTCTTGTCAATGTCCCATCACTAAACTTGTGTAGCTCATTCAGCCTCATCAGCTTTCTTTGATCATTACTGTCTCTGTAGACAACGGCACTTGCTTGGGACAATCGTATAATCTTCTTTGAAGTAATAGTCGGCTGCATCCCAATTTGGACGTTCAAGGTTGATCTTTGTTTGATAACTTTCAATCCCGAGCTGCAAGTCTCCCACACGATTCCTGATTACCAGGTTTCTTATCCACATGTTGACTGCCGTGTGAAGACTAGTCTTGTCTGTCTTGGGCAGATGGTTGAGCTTTTCTTGAATATTAAGTAGGAACAGATCTTCAAAATCATTTGGATGAAGATTTTTGAAATCCTTTTCCGAGATCTTGTATTCTTGGTAATCAGCTCGGCGAAGAATTATCTCTCTTAGGTAGTTGTATCCGTATTTTTCCGAACACCTTGACACTGATCACACTGAGAATTCGCATCTGCGATCTGACTGCTTCACGATCAGAGTCTCGACTGTGGATGTGTTAAGTAGAATTCCTTCTTCTAACCACTCATGAGTGATGTCATATGCCGCACTGATGTCATATACGCGTTCACTTTCAACCACAGAATGGAACTAATTCTTCCAAGGCCCAAGTCAAGGTAATGATCGGCTTTGAGCTTGGATATGGATAAGGCAATTTTTCGCTCTTTGTCACCTGTCAGAAGATAATCCAGATCCTTATTGAAGAAGAATTGTGGTTGAATAGTTACCTGACCTGGTGGTCCTCCTAAGGGCAGTGGTTCATATATATTTCGCAGAATTTGATGACCCTCAGGATTACCCAAATCAACCTTATTCGTCAGCAGCTTATGGCATTCATCCATCTGATATTGAAGAAAGACGCTGTTCTTATGAAAGGCTTTAACAAGGTTGAAAGCTGGACCTTCTAAATCAGCTTTGCAGAGCTCCTCTTTCCTGTTCTACTGCAGAACCAATGATGAAGTGACCTAATTAACATACGTCTTTCCTTTGAAGCTGTTCTCCACAGGAACTTGATACATTGTGGCCTTATGTCTTTGCCCAGTTAGCTCTGTTCCGGGAATCATCGAAGGTAAATTGTCCATTCTGGTTCAGGTTGTAGCAGGTCTCTCGACTTCTGGAATCGCTTAAACCACGTAGTGATCGACACCTTGGAATGTTGAGCGTATCGGTGTCCTCCGACTGAGACCATGCCCTTACATCCGGCATTGGAATTCCATCTATGATTGTCAGAATGTTCTACAATCGGTATCAGATACTGGGCATCGCAGAGTTAACATCATCTCTTGTGTCAGTGACAGCCCATCCAGGTGAGGTAAGAGCTGATTTGCTTGAGCAGATGCATCAGACTCCCGTGGTTTCTTTGAACTTTGGATCCATCATCTTTCGGAGGAGGAAAAAAAAAAGGGGTGGGGGAAAAATGTTGAGCTGACCCAGAAGCGGCATAATCGGGTCCTTCTTCTCTTTGCCTGACCTACCCGTTGATCCAGCTGAAGGGCCTTCATCATCATCATCGACTTTATCATCATCCACTATCAGCTTTCCTTGTGGTCTTTAACCATGACTGCAACTTCCTTATCCATGGCATCTCCATCTTTGCTATTCAGCTTCCATCAGAGCATGGATAGATGGTAGTTGGCAGGATTTCTGTTTGTAGTCTTGTTCATATTCATGAGTTTTGAAGAGAGCACTCCTTTAGATCAAATTCCTCAAGGCAACTTGTCTGTTAACCTGATGGAGTAATTGAAATCTTGTTTCTCCTTACCTTGTTCCCTTTTGATTATGATAATCTCCTTTGGACTCTTTTCAGATTCTTGATTTTTGATGGACTCTGGGCCAGGCAGCACAGAGTATTTCTCGATTAAATCTGCAGTGTGTCGTTCAAGAATCTTAAGGAGAGCATCATCAAGTTGTGTTCCTAGATATTTATCAACAACCGTAGGAACTTAGGATTTAATTGAAGCCAAAACATCAGGCAAGTGACAGCTCTTTTTTACTTCAAGACATCTCTTGCTCAATCTGCCACTCTTAGATGAAGGGCATGATAAATGGAGTGGATTTCAGGGAGATAATTGGTGATTGTTGAAGCTTCCGTGTTGATTGGGGTGGAGAGTAGACCAGTGACGAAGGCTTGGATAGATGAACAACTGATTTAGTGATCAATTACTGGAGGAGTTAACGTGACTGTCTGATGACTTGGATCAGGTATGGTGGAATCAGACTCCTCTATAATTTTAGATTATCTTAATCTCCTAGCAGACAGATTTAACACCCTACAGACAGATTTAACACCTTACAGATTTAACACCCTACACTTTCACATTTGACCATTTTATACACATTCAATAGACAAGATAAACCATCTTTTAACACATTTTAATTCACTATTCTCCCCTTCAAAAATTGCATATGCGATTGCCATTTTTGATCTAGTGAATTATAATACCAGCTAATGTACGTTGGTCCACTTAACTAACAAACAAGCATGGGAAAATATGAAGCTTGTTAATGAGAATGGTCAAAAACAAGAAGATTTCTCTTCTTTTGAAGATAAAGCGCACTGAAGCGTACACTCTCCTTTTCTTTGAAAAACTGGTTTCGTACAAAAGAATACGAAAGCCATCGACTTGAGCTAACAAACATTGAGTGTTTCGAAAGTAGCTCAAGACCGAAAAGATTTCTCTTTTCGTTATTAAGGATAAATGCACTAACACGTACATTTTCCTTTTATCTGAAGATGGGGTTGCAATCTAACATTTGATTACAAGCCATTACCATGAGCTCAAAACTTGGAATGTTTTGTTATATTAGCTCATGACCGAAAAGATTTCTCTTTTCGTTGTCAAGGATAAATGCACTGACACGTACACTTTCCTTTTCTGAAGGCGTACACCTTTCTTTACTTTAAGGAACAGGGCTGAGAGAATGCCAACAATTTGACATTAAAGGAACGAATTAGGGTGGGGGGTTTTGAGGGGGGGGGGGGTGGGGTTTGAACCATTTTATCCAAACATCTTTTGATGAAGAACGAGGCTTGAACTGTTTTGTCCAAACGTCATTTGAAGCATGTTCATCAGATTTGAATTCCTTGAACTCCTGACGTATGAGATATCAGTCTTTTTGGTAACCAAACTCTGAGTCTTTCCTTTAAAGGATTGACAGATGTACCTGCACTTGAGTTAGAAGTACCTGCACTAAAATAAAGAGTTTGATTGCATTCATATGGGTTAGTGATATCATCATTTGAACCATTTGGAGGTTCACTGTCAACTTTGGTTGTGCTATCGGTGAACATCTTTCCAGTAGGTATCCACCTAAGACTAACAGCTTAAAATTCTACCCGTTGATCCACCTAAGACAAGATCTAGGAGTGTGGTGGCTTTCTCATGCACAGCGGAAGACTTATTGGGAGAAACCTTTTTGTCCTATACCATTTTGCCAACCAGGTTTTATGAGTGTGGTTTCATTGGTCCACGGGATTGTTTGTTCTGATCTTGGGGGACTGAACTTATAGCACGAGAAATTCACATTATTCCGGATCTTTATTATACAATCTCATGATTTGTATTAAAGAATATATTTATGACAAAAACGAACAAACAAATTGGTTGAGTCCAAGAAAGCCCCACTAGAATCCTAGAGTGAATCTACTAGAGTCTTCACCATTTGACAATCCACCACCTACTACTAGATACAGGAGAACTCCTAATAATGTTTCTAGGTTAGGTGTACAGCATTAGGAGTGGCAGTGTGCTCTAGTAAGAGGTCATATCCTATGACTAGGGAATCCTGGTTTGTCTTGTGACATTAATCCTAGCATCCTCAAGAAAAGAACACATGAACCATATCATTAGAACCATACGATTCTTTATGACTATTCCTAGAGTAGTTAGGTGCATTCACCTGATGAGGTTTTGCAGCAGCAGATTCTCTAACTTTAGGCAAATAATGAGGAGTGACTGTTTTTGACAAATCATTTTTCTCATCAACTTGGGAGGCAAACCGTGGTCTTGAAATTCTAGGTCGTTCAGACGTAAACGCATTCGGTTGTCTAACAACTAAATGGTTTCTAGATGGTTGTAAATGCGGTTTCCCCAAGATGAATCATTGGCAAACTTAGAATCTACTATATTTCCTTTTAACTTTCTAAGTTCATTATTTAATGTCGCATTTGCAAAAACCTTTCCTAATCTGAGCTTTTTAATCAGCATTTTTCGACAGACTTTTGATTAATTTGAGAAATTTAACGACTCACTGTTGTCCTTTATTCTGATGCGTGTCTTTTTAATTGATCATAAAAGTTCTTTGTAAGTCCTGTTTCAAATCATCATTTTCTTTATGAGTTGCTCATTGCTGCAAGTAATTTAGCCACGCTGTGTTTCTAATTCGATGTTACTAGTTTTCAATACATCGATGTTTGTTTTTAAACTTTAGGCCTTCATTACTTGTTTTCCTTTTCACACTTTTAATTTGGTTCTTCAAGTTGCAAATTAGTGAGGTTCTGGCCAGTACTGAGCTTTTCAATCATTAATAACAAAAAATTCACGAAATCAGACAAATTCCTGATTCTTACATGGTTTTGATAACTTTGAAACATTCTTCCCTTTTGTTGAATTTGTATTTCAAGTGAAATACAATGTTTTTCCAGTTGTAAAAATCGTTTTGAAAGTTCATTGTAAATTTCCTTATCAACCATATCTTTCGTTTTGAGAAGCTCAGTTTTAAGCAAAGCATCCTGGTCAATCTCTCCTCCCCTATGACACATATTTGTTGAAGTAGGAGTGGTATTGCTATCAATAGTTTCCCCAGATTTGTGTCCCATAACTGAGTACATATTGCTCATATGTTGTTGTTCATAGCAAGGATATTATGTTAGACATTCAATTGTACCTCAAGCAAATGCTCTTCGTCATTTACTGGTCCGATATCTGCATCCACAAGCTTGTGTGGTATAATTCCCCTGAACTGCTACTTGTATCCCTGCATGTCCGGGCTTTGTCCCACTGCTTTCTGTGACAACCAACCAGTATCAACTGCTTCATCGCATATTGACCGTTTCCGCTTGCCTTTGCCATCTGCAGTTTCAGTCTCTGATTTGTTTGAATGCATTGTGTTTTCAGGCTAACACACCTATCAAACAGCTTTTCGATAACAATCAAGCCCTAGACAACCATTGTCTTTGAACTGGATGATCTGAATATCTTGAGACTGGATCTTGACACTTGACTAATTTGAAGCGCATAAGTATTTCATCATGACAACTGTACTTCATTCTCCTTTAGCCGCATACTAAGTTCATTTTCTTTCATGCGAAATACACCCTGATGATATTTAACAACTCTATGAATGACTGCTTCAAGTGTATCCAGGTTCTCAAGTAAATTACGTCTGTACGCACTAGGTTACCAGCGTGTTGAAGTCTTTCGAAGTCTGTGTAGCCAACCTTGATTCAGAAGATCCTTCATTACCCCTTTTAGATGCAAGAAATTCCTTGAACTGTGTTCTGAGTGCTTGAAGACTAGTCTTTTCATTAACCCCATGAAAGATTCTCTCTTTCAGTGTAGCCTTAACTGATTCCCAGAATTATGAAACATCTTCATTGAAAGTCTGATGCTCCTTTACCAAAGAATGAAGCGAAAATGAATGGTTATAAATGCATCAACAGCATAAGGCGAATTAAGGAGATAGAGATCATGAAGATGTGTCTCGAGTTGTTCAAACCATGTCATGCAGATGGAGTGCCTTTGTTTTGCGAGCCGTTGAAAATTAAGGGCCCAAAGGCCGACAATGTCGGCTTTAGCTTCTTCAAGAGCCGAGTGAAGTTCTTGTAGCTCCTTGTTACACAAATTTTTGGCCTATCACTGTAGCTACTGTAGGTTGATCTTTAATATATATGTTAATAGTGTAATATAATTTAAAACCGATAAAAGATTAACGCATTTTACAAAATCAATAGAAAACCGTGAATGAATAATCGTTTGATGTTAAGGTAGGTTTGTTGTTTGATTAATGCAGTTTAAGTCCTGTTTAGGTTGACGGTTTGTTATTTGGCCCTAAAATATTTGAATTTTGACCAAAACACAAAATTTACCCTATTACCAAAATTTAAATTTTGTGTAAAAATTAGCTAAAAAAGCTATTGAAAAATTAATTTTTTTCTTAATTTTTCCCGCCAAAAATAATTTGAATTTTTTAACAAAATTTTTACCCTATTACCAAAATTTAAATTTGGTGTAAAAATGAGCTAAAAAGGCTATAGGAAAAATTAAATTTTTCTTAACTTTTCCCGCCAAAAGTACTCTTTTTTTTTTTTTTTTTTTTAGCGCTGCCTAGGATGATTGCAAACAGCCGCCTGAAAAAAAATTCAAACTGTCACCAAACCGCTGCCAAATAAATCAAGCAAACCGCCTCTTATATTTTTGCTAACTCGCCGGCTTAATAAAATAATCAAACCGCTGCCTATAGTGACCAAACCGCCGCCTAAAGCTTGGTCAATCCGCCGTGAATTATGACAACTCGCCGTGTATTATTAAATTCAAACCGCTGCTTAAGTTTTGTTCAACCCGCCGTGAAAGCAAACCGCCGCGATACACAACTCGCCGCCGAGGGTCCAAACCGCCAGGGGTTCTTTTCGTATTTTTCTATTAAAATATTCAAACCGCCTTGGTACCTGTCAAACCGCCTTCAATAAGGCAACTCGCCGTTTGATTTTTAAGCAACTCGCCGGCAAGAAAATAAGCAACTCGCCTTTGACCTGGTCAACTCGCCGGCTACCTTTTCCTAAAAATCCGGATCTTGTCCCTATCTTTTGTCAAACCGCCGGCAAGAATAACATTTAATATTCAAACCTCCATCAAGAACACACATTCGAATCTAGCCAAAATAAGCCCAAATATGCTTATTAACCACGAAACAAAGCTAAAATATCAAATACTAAGCAAACCTTATAAGCCTAATCATTCCATAACATCTATTTCTTCGCGGATCATCAAGAAAGAAGCAAACCTCCACGAAGAACATGAAGCTTAATAATCTTATAAATCGAACTTGAGGCTTGATTTTCACTTGGAATGGCAATAATACATCATGTTTAACATGTATAACACGAAAAACTCCAAGATTAACCAACAAATAAGCTCAATAAGCTTCTGGAGCCGTGGGCTTGATTTTCTTTAAAAAATAAGGACGAATTTGTCTTCTAGTTTCAAACCACTTAGATTAACCATCGAATCCACACTGAGTCGCTCTGATGCCAATTTTAGGTTCCTCAAATTCACACAAACATGTATATGATCTAAAGAGATCTAGAGAGAGATCAGTTAGTAGAAGAGAATAGGTTAGAGAGAAAATAAGGAATAACACACTAAAAAAGAGTGGTGTGTAAAATGAATAGATCTTACCACTTCCAAGTTGGCTGAGAGTATTATATGTTCTCTAATACAACCGGTTTCTAGTACACCGGTTCAATCGCGAAAGTCTCTTCGTTTACCTATTAAACTACGAGCTATAATGAACAGTAAAATACATAGGGTGACCGAGTCTTTTTCTAATACCTAACAATTAGCCAATGCTTGGAAACACCTTAGAATGTCTTAAGAATGATGTATGTAGATGTGTATAGGTTGTATAAAATTTGATATGGATTGGGTATTAAAGTTGGTTTTGAGCCGTGGTGGTCTAAGGGGAACAAAGGAAGACAAAGGAAGAGATTTTGATCTTTTATGGTTAAGTGTAAGACTTGTTATGAACTTCTATCTCTAGGATACATGTATATATGGAAGTCTTTGGTCAAAAAGTGTGAAATAGTTAGTCAAGAACACATTGAGGGTTTTAGGGATCTTGTATTCTTGTCATTAGTCAAAGGGACATTCTTAGCTAGCTATTAATGTGTAAAAGATGTACAAAGACCACTTGATGAATTTTGTGTGCTCTTGCCCCAATTGTTGTGGTTTAGCCGTGGGCTACAAGGGGGAGGTCTTCTAGAAACTTTTGATAGTTAACACATTTTCTAGTGAAAGTTATATTATTTACAAGTTGTAGTTTGTACATAAGGAGTTTATTTTGTACATGTAATTGCCTTGCTTTATTTTTCAAATGAACAAAGTGTAAAGTAACTATTAACTTGGGTACATTTAATAAAACTTTGAGTGTTGGGTACAATCATAGGTATTTGTTGAAGCGTAGAAATATTTTTGTGGTTCCGGGTATGCCTAAACGTACTTTACCGCGAAACGTACATAATTTACGTAACCGATAAAAATAAAATAAACAACGACCATAATTATTCTCAAAATAATTATTTAATACTTGATTGATGCAAACGTTTAATTGATTGATGCCCGTTTACATTGAATAATCGCTTTTAGCTTACGCGATTTAACTTAACACTTTAAACTTAAAAGCAAACGCGTACAATACTAAAATGAATAGTAGATTTATCGACGTCGTCAATGACTTGAAAACACGGGGTGTTATAAAGACTCTGTTTGACTAACTCATCATTTTTCTATTTGACTACAGAAAGTTTATATGATTTAATTTTCAAACCTTCTTTAATGTCATGTTCTTTTTAAGCTAATAGTTCTAGAGTGTCTTTTTATTTATGTTCAAGTGTGTCATGTTCAATTGTACGATCATGGTAAGTATTGTACTTCTCAAGCTCGATCTCTTTGTTCTGAAGTTTAATTATGCATCTATCTCGAGTTCTATTAGACTCCTCAAGACTAGATTTGCACTCTTCAAGTGCAGATTTGAACTCTTGTAATTCATGAGCGAGTGATGTGTTTGCTTTCTTTAATTGCTTTTGAATCTTTTTGTTTTCATCAGTATCAAGTTTTAAATTTGCAATTAAATTAGCAAGCACAACACGCTCATCATCACATTCTTCAGCATTTTGGTCAGCCTGATTGTCATTATCACACATATCTGATGAATCAGGAATGACATTACTATCAACCTTTTCCACCACACATGTGTTATTAATGGAAACAGGTTGCACAAAATACTGTCTTTCATTGGCAAACACATTATAGTCATCATTAGAATGTACATTTTCCAATGGCTCAGCATCGAAGGATGGTCCTGAATCAGTAGTGTGAACCTCATGGATCTTTGCCATGTACATGTAACGTGCTTCTAATTCCTGTTAATCGACTTTTTCATCCGTGTCCTCTAGCCAATTAGCTTTCTCTGCTTGTAATGGAACACAGTTCTCAACTTGTTTGCACATCGACATATTTTCCTTGTGATAAGTGTAATCTTTTGCCCTTTTTAGTTTCCTGCACTCCTTAGCAAAATGTCAAAATTCTTTGCAATTGAAACACTGTATCCCCACTGCTGCCACAAACTGACCTTGCCTACAGTCACCCTACCCCAGCTACATCACTGTACTAATAATTCCTAACTGTGCAGTCCTGATTATCATTCTTGACCGTGAGAATACCACATTCTTGTTTTGGGTGTTTGAAGAAGTTCTGAGGTTGTTGTTGGTAGGTTTATAGATCTTTTTGAAGTACTTTACAATGAGTGCCAAGTTCTTCTGCATATCCTTATCTCTCTGAGCTTGTTTTGGATCACTGTCTTCTTCAGAAGCTCACTCAGATCAAGATGAGGTGGATGGTTTGGCTATCTCCTTGGCCTTTGTATCCTGGTATTGTACATGTGATCTAGGTGAAAGATGATTGTTATTGATGTGGTGCATGTGAATTTGAGATTTTGGTGCTTGAATAAATAAAGATCATGGATATTGTTTGAGCATAGCAACAAAGTGCTAAGTGGATTTTGCATTCTTAGCTATCTTCTCAACACGAATTTCATTAACTTCATTTTGGTACTGTTTCAGAATGTCAAAGAGCTTGTGATATGATTCTTGTCCAAGTCAACGGTTTGCTTGACAACAGTCACAAATCTTGACTATTCTGGTTGAAGTTGTTGAAGAAACTGAACATTAACTTGCATATTAGCAACTTTTAATTGGTTTCTCACCATTTCATTCATCATTTTGTAAAATCTAGAGTAGTATGACTTAATTGATTCTCCATCTTTTGAAGTAAATTTACCAAACTACCAAAACAAACTAGTCTTGACATCATGTTTATTAAGAGATTCACCCTGTTGTAGCCTTTCAACGGCGATCCACATCTCATGAGCTGTCTTGCATGCATCAACAGTTGAGTAAATTTCATCTCTAATTCTAGTCAAAAGCAAGTGAATGGCTTCTTTTTCTGCATTATAATGAGCTTTATTTCAGGAGAGATATTCAATAGTGTCTTAAGAACTGTTTGTTCTTCAACTACTAAAGAGTCATCTGTTGCAGGTTGACTTAGAATAGTAACAGTATAAAGTGTATAAGGACCTTGTAGAATGCATTTCCTTATGGCATCACCATTTGGTCTTATATTAATGTATCTCATGAAATGTGATTGCTACTAAGCATATCTTCTTGTTGTAAGCATTGGTGGACGATCCCTTAAACCAGCTTCCATGATGTTGTTATACATTTGACTGTCTGTTGTGGATGTTGTTATTGGAGTAGTCATTGTAACATCTGAGAATTTTTGGATTTTTAAGATAACTATTTTATCCCTTTGACTTTTAGGTCTGGCTTGACTTACAAGAACAACCATCTAAATCACGTGGATTCAATTTTAAGTTACGAGATTTATACCATGCTATGATTTTTAAAACGAGAAAAGAAGAGTGTTTCCAGGATTGTACCTCACAAGCACAGAAAACCTGTGAAGTCATGACTGTTGCTTCGTAGAATAATTATCTCTTCGAAGTCTAACTGAGAGAAATTAGAGAGTGTCTTCCTTAGATCAATGTTGATTTGAATCGAAAATGGTTCCTGAATTTGATTTTAGAATGACTCAATGAATATGAATTCGGTTTCACAGAAAAACCGCAGGGAACTTGTGAACAAACCGCAAGGAAGGAAATGTGTTTGTCACAAACGCAGGATTGAAGATACTCCCACTGAACTGGTGTGCACCAATGGGAAGATTTGAGAATGGTAAGAAGGTGTGAAGAGCTATGCGTGGGGCGCCGTTGTGTGCACAGGGGGGCTATCGAGAGGGGCCTATTAAGAGGTATTGGGGGGACTTGTGGTCGTTTCAAAATTTATGGGTGCTCAACAAGAACATCCCACTTCAATGTGTTGGCACTCGTAGCTAGGGTTGAGGGGGCTGAGGATGTGAGTATGTAAATGCAATGTTGAATTATTCATTCGACATGGCTTTCCGTGGGTAGCCAATGGGGTAGTTGTAGGGCCTGAAAAAGGGGAGATCAACGGTGTACATTCATAACATTGTTTTTTAATTTACATGGTGATAGTCAAAAATGGGGCCAAACACTTAGTGAATTGGTGTGAGAAGGGGGGGGAGTATTTAGGCTTGTGTGAAAATGGGTCATCATTTCGGGCTGATAGAAGGAAGAAGATCGTTCGTTAATTATAAGTGCGTTTCCTGACCTCGGAGTGTGGGACCGAAAACTCTTTCAATGATCTGATGCATGTGAGTAGGGGGAGCGGTTTTGGTGATGATAGACGAGATGTACATTTATCCTAAAACAAAGGGAAGTTCATATCTTCTCGGTCTTGAGCAATGTCATACAAACATTCAAAGTTTGTGAATGCTCAAGAGAAGCACCAAGAAAATGATAATTAATAAGATAAATATCAAATCATTTTCCTGTTGAGCACATTTTTTCAAGATATTTTCAAAAAGAAAATTTCAAATTCTTTCAAAATTGTGTGCTCAACAAACTCCCACTCCATGTTTTCACTCTAATCTATTTTTAAGGGGGGAGTATAAATTTCGATGATTATTCATTCGGCATGCTTTCCTGTTCTCCCATTGTTTAGTTAGTCTAAAAGTGAATCAACGTACATTAACATGTATTTTAATTTACTTGATAAGTCAAAAATTGTCCACACATATGCAATTTTTAAAGGGGAGAATAGTGATTAAAATGTCATCAATACGGCTTAATAATTGATAAGATCTCTTAATTATAAGTGTGTTCCTGACCTCGCATGTGCAAAACTCTTTCATAATATGATGCATATGTATAAGGGGAGCTTTTTGGTGATATAGAAAACTCTCAATGTGTTATAAATGATTTCCTGAACACGTTGATTGCTTTTTCAATGGTTTTATGGCTACTATGGAAATACCAAAGACTGACCAACTGTTGTTTCTTACCGTGTTATAAGGCGATTAAGGTTAGGAATTTTTGTTCCATGATCCAGCTAGAACTGGAGGGATCTACCCAGGGACACTCCTTTAGATAGAGTAGAAGTCCTTAGGTATGATTGAAAAAAGGAGTAGAGTGAGATTGGAAAGAATGTTATCCAAGGCATGAGTTATCACCAGAACAAACCCAACATGGTAATAATGAGGACGCGTTGGAATAACATTAAAGGGGTTAAAGAATGAAAAAGAAAAGTATGGATGGCAGAAACCGGGTCAATGCATAATCTATCGGTAATCACAAAGATGATTCTGATATTGAAGACAAGTCATCATGGACCCAGTGATGGAATGCACAACCCATCCCAGCTACTTAGGCTTCTCTCAATAAAATTTTGTTTCATTTCTCACAGAGATCAACACGCTTCTATCAGCTTTCTAACTCCGAGATCGTTAATATTAAAAAGGTGGCAGTCTGCTCCAGCCTCCGATCACCAAATAACAAAAGTGCACTTATAGAGTCTAGAGCCAACGAGATCTATCAAAAAATCTCACTAGGACATAAATTCCAATATAAAAAATGTCGTACATCATTATACAACATTTGGTATAAAAGAGTCCTACACATTATCCTTGTGATAATTGCCCGAGCATTCGGAGTGATACTCTCTAGTATTCACAGTGATGAATGGAAATCCTTCCAGAGTCAACATCAAACAGCTCTGCGGTAGGTGACTTGCGAAATTCTAAATGATTCAAGCTTGTGTCAACTGGATATCGATTTTGGTCCAGTATATGAATTGACGACTTAATCAGAAAGATAGTAACTATCTGATTTACTCTTACCATGCTGTCTGCTTTGAGATGTTCTGGTAATGAGAACAAGCAAGTACGATGAATCTAATGCAATCATGTTAGAGGATCTAACACTTTGAGCTGAAAACCCTGTCAAGGAGGTTCTTCTAAATTAAACCTACCTGATCACAGGTACAATATTTATACTGTAAAACGGTCCTCACAGAACCAGAGGTTAATGTAACCGAAATTAAGACGAATGACAAAGCCATATTCGTCTATATCTGTTGTTTATCACTAACATTAATTTTTAGATATAAGTGATGGCGTTACAACCTCATTACAGCTGCGTCAAGATTCACCACCTCATGCTCAGTCGACAAAGATAAATAAATGATGAAATCTCAAGTACTTGTGTCAAAGTCTTCCGCAATCTCTGATGTACGTGCATTTCCTCAAAAGAACATTATCCACAAGATTACCTTACAATGATAATGGTATATCTTTCATGTGGATTAAGACAAATGTTGAGGGAGATTGTTAGCAAGCTTTCATGACCTTGAGCATAAGGGTGGAGACACAAGATCGCAAGGAGGCATAAAAATTCAAGGATAAAGATTCAGAGATCTCAGTAGTCAAGAAAAGTCAAGGCTAAAGACCAAGATATCAAGATTAAGTTAAGAGATATCAAGTCAAAGATCAAGATCCAAGATCACAAGCATGCGAAAGGAACGTTATAAGAATTCCCAAGAACACAAGGCTCCAAGATTCAAGACTTCATAAGACATGAATCCATAAGAGTTATGACCACCCCTTAGGGGAGATTGTTAGCCACATTTTTATATAAAGTGATGGTCATTAATATTCCTAAGCCTTGTATAAGAAAACGTAGTTTACAGGATTTCATTTAAGCTAATTGGTCCTAGGTGTCAGGCTAAAGCCCATTAGTTTGGTCCATTAAAGGCCCAAACGACCCAACAAGGAGTCCATAATCTTTGTAGTATAAATACAACCCTCCTAGCATGTTAGGAGGGTGTTGCTTCTCATTTTCTCATAGTGAAAGCCTCTATTTTTCTTTCTTTTATTTTCTCTCTCTAGTTCTTTCTCTCTCTAGTTTTTTCCATTATTTTTTGTATGTTTAATGTGGATTTGATAGGCTAACATTTTAAAAAAACCATCCATAGAAACAAACATAGAACCTATCAAAATATGTTTTCTCATATGGGTTCACTATGACCCCAACTTTAACAGTCCTACCCTCATTTGAATCAGCTAATGCCTTTGGATAAGACCTTAACAAACCATAATGATCATGAATAGCAGCATCACTTTCATTCAATGCAAAGTTCTTAGCATTCCTACACTAGGTACGACTAACAATACATTTATTTTTCTTCATCACTAAATCTGCTATAACATCTACAGTGATTTGTAGATTCACCTTGATTTTATCCCCAAACATTCTTCCTAGCCATTTGTAACTAACAAGCCCACCATAATTGAGAATTTTAACACATGTACGTTCATCTACTAAAGAAATTACCTAAAATGTAGACTCTCCCCTCAACATCTTACCATAACACTTCCAATTGCAAACTATTTGGTCTACATTGTTTGTTGGAAAATTCTTATATGATATTTGTTTTCCTTTACTTGGATCTTTGATTATTTCTTTCCTCTGACCACGTTTAGCTACATCCTTTTGTTTAGAAGTCCTGTCAAACCACAGTGAGAGCTCATTTGCCAAGGCATAATAGGTGAGGCATTCCTTAAATTTATCAATAGTTGGGAACTTGTCTCCAAGCTGTGTAGAAAAAAGAAAAAATATTATAAGTACACTAAAACATATACTTAGGAAACAATAATCAAAATTTAGAGATTTAGTACCTTTGGTTTTTTTAATTTCCAGTGTGTTTGATCATCATAAATATGATATCTTTCTTTTGACTTCTATACTATGGCAAACGGGTATGTAATTCCACCTTCATTACCTTTTGTAGAATACTAGTAATCTTATGATCAAACCAAGAACAAGAGTGAGATGTGGGTTGTGATGTTAGAGATAGATAGGATGGATAATGGATGAATTGTATAACATGGAATATGGAAAAATGGAACAACCAACAACCAACCCCTCTTCAAGGCTA